>OU898276.1:28768067-29030567 GCA_918026665.1 Diabrotica balteata | reverse complement strand
TAGCACTACATATATGCTACACCTGATTTCCTTACTACAGGATGAACTGCTGCTACTCCTTTGGCTTGTTCCACAGACACATTAAAATCTATACAACAACACAACCAGTTTCTTCAGAACTTTAGAACTTCAGTTTTATTTCACCTTCTGCTTTTAAATCAGAGTCTAGCATCATACACTTTAAATTCCAACCAACTACATTCAATATTTTCTCTGTAAACAAATTCGCTATCGTCTAGACTTTATATCATGTGATATTTCTAATTTCATTAATAATTTCTTTCTTTTGTTTACAAGTCTCGATATAACAATATTACTAAACATCAAGGTTATTTGCTACCCTCACCTTTTACAAAAAGCTTTCTCCTTACTTTCAAAATTTTGTTTACAAAAAAATTCTATTTTGTATTCAAAGAATTCCTATATCTGTGCCTTTGACATAATTATTTAATAAAAACCCACTATTGCTATCATATCGATATCTATCTGCTTTATCATAGCTTAGAAAAACCATTACCCATAGTTATCTTTTTGGTTTTATGTCCCAAGCACTGTAGTTTACGGCCCTTCACGATGTTGACCAAATCCGCGGTTGTGCTGATCCTTCGCAGTAATTCTCCATCGGTGACTTTGTCCGTCCATGGTATCTTCTTTTTATTATATATCATTTAAAACAATATTATAAATATAATGATATAAATAACACCCTTAATGAGCATATAATATCTGATTATTTTTAAAAACTTCCTATTTTATCATTTCAAAACTATTTTTACACCATTCTATCAACAGTTATTGTTACTTACCTCTTAGGGCGTAAGGTCCCCTTTTTTGAGCTGGAAAATTGTACGTTTCTTTAAAATAAGTAATCCTGACTGTGAGAAGTAATCATGGACTTAATGTCTTAATAATTATAATGTTCGTTACTCAAATCATGTAATTTAAGGGTAATCTGACCTCATTATGTGGCTAGTTCTAACACATTTTTAATTTAACAGTCAAATTTTATCACTTTGGTTTTTTATTTTTAGGTGGTTATACTTATTTGTAGGTTTTTCACTGATGATGATCTGATACGATCGAAAAAGTTCTGAAAATTTATCAATCTATTTTGAATAATTTTTAAAAATTTTAATAAAAAAAATTCTATGCCATCTTACAAAAAGAAGTTTTAACTTTATTGTAAATTTTTATTTTAAATAATCTTATCTGCCCAATTCTATTATCATCAAAGCTTACAAGATTGAATGCTTGCTAAATTAACTTATCTTATATATGTCAAACGCATACACCTTGCACATTACCACATGTGTGCTTTGCAAACAATAGATTACGTTAATATTTCGAGAACAAGTACATTTCGGCTGATAGTGAGACACTATGTTTTGTGGAAAATGTAATCTTCCTAGTATATGTACTTAAAGAGGAGGATGGTGAAGGAGAATAAGTAATTTAAAGAGCAATGTTATAATGTATTCGGGTAAAATTTCTGAGCTATACAATATGTGTACCGGAATGTTTGCCGAGATTCTAGAGCTATATTAAATGGTTGTTCTTTAGAAACAATCTCTCAGATTAAAGAAAAGAAAAATTTGTTTCAGTATATTTTTTTAATATTGTTGATAATGTAATTATAATAATAATCTCCCTAATGTGGATCTGAAATTATTTTTTATAACACACTTATCATAAAAACAGTCTTTACTTCCTACATATGTAGACCAAGGTGTGACTATTCCTTAGTTCAAGGTCATAAATATAAAATAAGGTTATTTGACAAAACTTGTTGTATATTTGAAGAATAAAGTGTTTTAAGACTTAAAACCACACGATATTCTTTTTTATGGGAGGTGGTAAATGTTGGAAAAACTCAAAGGGCCCATCTGCACAAAGTTCCTTCAGATTAGTCCTGCCCACGGATATACGCATAGCTTTTTGCCTACCAACTAAATTGAACCTCTTGATCCAGATTACTTATGCGTTAGGATCACTTCACGATGGTGCATCACATGAATATACCGATTTCTTTCTCTATCTGTCTTTTTTTGACTTTCACAATCTCGCTTTCACTTTCTATCTCTTCATTTCACTCTCTCCCACTCTTTCTCTTTCTCTCTCTCTCTCTCTCTCTTATCTTTGCTGCAGATCCGTCTTTAATAATTCTCTCTCCCTCTAATAATTAAAGTTACTATTTTCCTACCTACCTTTCTGTGTAATTCTTTTCTGTCGTCTTTGAGCATTTTGCACTCGAATACACAGTGCCCGGTCATGTCAGCACTCCAAAGTCTGTACAGTTTTCGTCCTCAAACTTTTCTATCCTCTTCAGGTAGGTCCAAAAGGAGCTGTGCTCTATTAGAAACTAGGTGAAAAAGTAATTTGTGTTTCTTTCACGGAATTTTATCCATTCAGCGATATTTGGAACTAGTGACTTTGCCGTCGCAGGTGACGGGGGATCCAATCAATTATCATCTACAGTCATTCTTTAAATTTGTAAACATTTGTAAGCCTACGTATGAAGTATTTTTTTTTCTTGCTCGTATTTTGACACACTGTGTAATAATATGTTGAACGATTAATAATTCACTGCACGTTTAACAAACTAGTGAGTTACTGAAACCTTCAGGTCTGCACGTGTCAGCCGTGTGTGACCAATTCTTAGTCTGAGAACGATTAATTTGTATCTTCTACTTAAGTTAGGTCTATTCTTCGTTAAGAAGAATAGAAACCTAGTAGAAGACGTATCAGTATTAAATCAGTTTGACCTAGGAAGCGATCATAGACTAATAAGAACAAAACTAGTAATTAACAAAAAACTAGAAAGAAAAAGAATACATGAAAAAAGATACAAATGGACATCTGAAGAAATCAAAAATAGTGAATTTAATAAAAAGATAGTGCATGCATTAAATCAAGTTAGCATGCAGCAGATAAACTCCAATGATATTGATGATTTGAATAACCTTATTACCGAAACAGTGAATAAAAGCCTTCTGCAACTGAAAAAAACGAAAACAACATACAATGAATTAGACAAAGAAATATTACAACAAATAGAAAGAAGGAAGATCTTAAACAAATCTAACAAAAGGGAACCGACGAATATAGAGAACTTAATAGGCAGATTAGAAAAGGAATCAGACAACAAAAAAAAAGAAAACGAAAAATTAATAACAACAACTATTGAAAAAAATAAGAGTATGAAATGTCTCAGACCGACACTAGGACGACGTCAGATGATATCATTAATAGGAAAAGACGAAAATTAAATCACAAGTAGAGAAAACATACTGACACGAATAGAAGAATTTTACACAGAACTTTACAGATCACTTCAACAAGATGATGAGATGAGACCAGCACGGAAATTAATAAAAAATGTTGGATCAGAAATAATGCCAAAAGTAACAATTTCAGAGGTAACTACAGCATTGGAAAACATGAAGAGAAATAAAGCTGCAGGAGAAGATAGTATTACCACAGATATGATATTAGAAGGAGGTAAGGAACTAATTGCAATTGTAACTAAGCTTGTGGACAGTTGTTTACATCAGGGCAAAGTCCCTAAGAGCTGGAACAACTCTAAAGTAATCTTATTGCACAAGAAAGGTGATAGTCGAAAATTGGAAAACTACAGACCCATCAGCCTATTATCACACCTGTTTAAAATACTCACCAAAGTCATAACTACTCGACTAACAAGGAAATTAGACGAATACCAACCATATGAACAGGCAGGTTTTCGAAAAGGCTATTCAACTTCCGATCACCTGTTAACCACAAAAATATTAATAGAAAAATGTAACGAATACAAGTTTCCAGTTTTCCTTGCATTTGTAGACTACGAAAAAGCTTTCGATACCATAGAACACACGGCCGTAATAAACGCAATGCAAAATTGTAGAATAGACAGCAGATATATTAACTTAATAAAAGAAACTATGAACCAAGCTACAGCTACATACTACCTAAATGAAAATGAACACACGAACCCTGTACCATTAAACAGGGGAGTCAAACAGGGAGATACTTTATCACCCAAACTGTTCACCTTAGTTTTGGAGGACGTTTTTAAAAACCTAAATTGGAAATATAAGGGAATAAACATCAATGGCCGCTACCTCAGTAATCTACGATTTGCAGATGACATAATCCTGATAGCTACTGACCTATAAGAAATTCAAAACATGCTTGTAGAACTTCATACCGAATCTTCTAAAATAGGACTGAAAATGAATTTAAACAAAACAAAAGTCATGCACTCCGAAGACACCGTGACAATAATAAACGATAAAGTTATAGAAAAAGTTGAAGAATATATATACTTGGGACAAAAAATAATCCTAAATAGGGAAATTCAGACTGAAGAAATAAAAAGAAGAAGAAAGTTAGCTTGGGCAGCATTCGGTAAACTGAACTATATACTCAGAAATCAACAAATTCAATTACATCTTAGATCTAAAGTTTTTGATGCATGCATTATTCCGATATTAACTTATGCGGCACAAACATGGACAATCACAAAAAAGAATATGAATATACTTAGAGTCACTCAACACGCGATGGAAAGAGCAATGCTAGGTATATCACTTAAGGACAAGAAAACAAACACATGGATAAGACAAAAAACCAAAGTCACCGATGTGGTGCAAAAAGCATTAAAGCTGAAATGGGAATACGCTGGACATGTAGCTAGGAGCGATCTAAACAAATGGCACAGATCAATTTTAACCTGGAGACCATACCAACACAAAAGACCCAGAGGCAGACCTCCTATGAGATGGACAGATGATCTGAAAAGGACTGCCGGGAAAAATTGGCTACAAGTAGCGTACAATAAAAAACAATGGAAAGGAAGACTTGAAGAGGCTTATGTTCAGATGTGGACGTGAATGGCTAGACGAAGAAGAAGAAGAAGACTTAAGTTAGGTAGTTGAAAGGTTTCGATGGTGGGTTGTATTATATGTAATTTCGAGCTGAATTCTTCCATTGGTTTTGCCAGGACTTTCTCATTTGGGACCTAAAAAGTAGTTTTAGATCTAATGCTAGTTGAACAGATTTGATGTCTCATTTGGTTGTAATTGCTTCTTTTGCAGCAGTATCAGCAGTCTCATTACCTAAAATGCCAGCATGTGAAGGAATCCAGATTAATTAATTACTATTAAACTGGAAATAAGCCACAATTAATGATAAAAATACGTTTATTGACGTTTCAATTTCCACTTCGGAAATCGTTCTCAAAATACAAACAGTAAATTAAACAAATTTTGTTTTTTGTTACATAGTGAAAAATTCTTCTAATAATTTAATTTTATCTGACTCATTTATATTGACAATTCAGACATACATTATGCATTTTAAAGTAGATGACTTTAAAATGATATTGCCAATATTGTTGAGTTGCGTTCCTGGGACGACTTTACTTATAAGATAGTTCATTCGATTACATGAAATTAACTTTAACTTGAGAATATCCGTCAGAAAAAAATCATAGCATGTAATTCGTCTTTAAAAAGACAAACACATGACATGATGACAGTAAAATTCTCCTGTTAGTGATTCTATAGTAAATTATGAGGGAAAACCAGGAAAAAAACCTCATAATACTATCACGACATTGTAAGTATTTGTTCGTGAATTTAGTTTACCTTCAACAAACATCAAAATTCTGATTTTATATGTTACGTTATTTAAAAAACATAAATGATGTATCCTCTATATGTTACTGACTTACTAATACTGATATTTTTTTATTAATAACTTCCTCTTTCAATATTGGTAACCAGATCCTACTACATTCTGCCGAGGAATTTGCGACACAATTGGCCTCATTTAGCATAATTAGAGCCGCTTCTTTGATTTTTCTTTTTTTACCATCCGTTTCTTTTAGATAAATAAATTATCATAAAAAATACACAACATTTTTTAAATAAATTATCAAATATTGAATTTAATTCAAATCATACTTTGGTAAGTTTTGACATAAATAGTTTATTTACGAATGTGCCATTAAATAAGACTTTAAGTATAGTCAAGACAAAATTAGAGGGTGATGATTCATTGGCAACTAGAACAAGACTAAACATATCGGCTATAATGGAGTTATTAACATTATGTACTGATAATACATATTTTCAACTAAATAATGAATTCTATAAACAAAATTTTGGTCTAGCAATGGGCTCTAGTTTATCTCCATTCTTAGCCGATATATTCATGGAAGATTTTGAACAAAAATATCATTTCTAAACAAAATTTCAAACCCACAGTATGGTGGAGGTATGTAGATGATGTATTCTCAATATGGCCTCATGGATCAGAGTTGTTGGACACATTCCTAAATGATATAAACGATAAAGAAGAGACAATAACATTTACCATGGAAAAGGAATCTAATAACACGCTACCTTTCCTGGATGTTTTAATCTCTAAGAACGATACTGGATATGAGACTCAGGTGTATAGAAAACCAACACACACCAATAGATATTTAAATTTCAAATCAAATCACAATATTAATGTAAAAAAGGGAATAATTAAATCCTTATACGATAGAGCCAAAATTACTTGTTCTAATGAAAATTCGTTCTTGGAGGAGAAACATTTGTTAACATCTGTTTTATTAAAAAATGATTATCCTTTATCGTTTATAAATAAGGAATTTTCAACAATCGATAGAATAGAACAGAATAACTTAGAACGAGATCCTACAGCATACACAAGGAATAATATGAGGAAAATAAAAATACCGTATATAAAAGGACTATCAGAAAAACTTAAAAGGATAGGAAATAAATTCAACATTTCAACAACATTCAAAACTACAAACACGTTGAGATCTATTTTGTCCAAAACCAAATCTAACAATGAACAAGAAAGGACAAAGAATTGCATTTATAAAATACCTTGTGAATGCGATCAGTTTTATTTAGGTGAATCATCAAGGCCATTAAATGTTAGAATAAGTGAACATCAATCTTATATTAAAAATAAAGAATTTGATAGATCTCAAATCTGTAAACACGCATGGGATAATGAACATAGGGTTCAATGGAATAATTCAAATGTAGTCCTAAAAGAAACAGATGGTAAAAAAAGAAAAATCAAAGAAGCGGCTCTAATTATGCTAAATGAGGCCAATTGTGTCGCAAATTCCTCGGCAGAATGTAGTAGGATCTGGTTACCAATATTGAAAGAGGAAGTTATTAATAAAAAAAATACCAGTATTAGTAAGTCAGTAACATATAGAGGATACATCATTTATGTTTTTTAAATAACGTAACATATAAATCAGAATTTTGATGTTTGTTGAAGGTAAACTAAATTCACGAACAAATACTTACAATGTCGGGATAGTATTATGAGGTTTTTTTCCCGGTTTTCCCTCATAATTTACTATGGAATCCCTAACAGGAGAATTTTACTGTCATTCATGTGTTTGTTTTTTTAAAGACGAATTATATGCTATGATTTTTTTCTGACGGATATTCTCAAGTTAAAGTTGATTTCATGTAATCCAATGAACTATCTTATAAGTAAAGTCGTCCCAGGAACGCAACTCAACAATATTGGCAATATCATTTTAAAGTCGTCTACTTAAAATGCATAATGTATGTCTGAATTGTCAATATAAATGAGTCAGATAAAATTAAATTATTAGAAGAATTTTTCACTATTTAACAAAAAACAAAATTTGTTTAATTTACTGTTTGTATTTTGAGAACGATTTCCGAAGTGGAAATTGAAACGTCAATAAACGTATTTTTATCTTTAATTGTGGCTTATTCCCAGTTTAATAGTAATTAATTTACAATGCCACAAGAAAATAGCTTCAGAACAATATCCAGATTAATGTTATGTTGTTCCGTAAGAAGTGAGACAGTCTGTTGCTTCATGTATGACATGAACTAATGGATGTTTGAAAAAAATATTTTTAATTGAGTCGATGGAGGACGTTAAATCTGTATTAGTTTTATAACATAAGCTTTGATTTGAAGTTGTTACAGAATATCCACCACCTGTCTCAGTTTTAGATGCATCAGTGATAATTGTGATAATTGTGATAATTTAACATCTATGAAAATTCCAAAAAAGTCATGTTTAGTGTTTTATTACTAGACCTTTTTGTAAACTAATAAACGCACCAAATATTCATATAAGCAAATATAACTTAATGAATAACTCTTGTCTGGCTGTCTAATTTCACATAATTAATGACTCTATGAATATCCAAACATAAACCTATTATGAATATTATTTACTAACTAACTTCCCCACTTCCTTTTTATGGAGTATAAAAAACTCCAAACGCCATAATCGAATTCCTTGTTGAGGAAGTTGGAAAGTTTCTCGCAACGTTCGTGGAGATTGAGTTTCTTGTGTGCGCGATAGCCACACATTAGGGATGGGAAAAACCTACCGGTTTTAACCGAAAACCGGTTTTTTTACTTCGCAATAACCGGTTTTATCGGTTGTTTTTTTGTTCCGGTTATAACCGGTTTTTTATTTTTAAAGTAAAAACCGGTTATTAGGTTTTTACGGTGATTAGGTTATGTATTATTTTTAATCCCAGTCATAATTATTATTCTCAAGTAATTATTTCAAACTAAAATTGCAAACTCACATCAGCCAGAAACAATTAAGTTTTATTATAATATTTCGTTGAAAAGATATTTAAAATCATAATATTTACATAAGAAACATCATATATTTTTCACACTTGACTCTTGACATTGAAAGTGGGTGAATGGCTTTTGCTGATTACCAAAAATAATGTTCTGACTATGAATATCGAATTACTGATTACGAATACGAATCTCCAAGGATTTCCCTACGTTTTTAAAACGACAGGAAGTAATAAATGAGTTAAAATGTAATACAAACGTGTTAAAAGTAATACATGATAATTTTTTTTTGATGGTAGTAAAAATAAAAGATCTATTGCATTATCCAATTTATTTTTAAGTAAAATATTTGTGGTGATATTATTTTTTTAAATCCCATTCGAAAGAGTCTGGGAAATTTTTTATAAATTGCAATGGTTGAGGAATTTTTTGACTTTGGGAGAGGAAAATTGGTGGATATTTTAAAGGATTATATGTTTAAATGGTAAATTAAATTTGCATCAATAATTATTGAATACGATAATTGCATATTATTATGTATATTCTACTCTCATAATATATTCAATGACAATAGAACCTGAATTATTTCAGCGCTCTCTGTTGAGCAGTAGTATAATATTATATTTATTAATAATCAATAAATATATAATAATAATAGAATAATAAATAAATATAATAATTAATAGAATAAAATGGTTTTATTAAAAATTGTGTCTTATTTATATTGATATTGATGTTCTTTCGATAGTACTAATTTTGATAATATTGATATCGAATCGAATGAAGTATCGCAAACTAAAGTGCATTGTAAATGTAACTTTGTAATCTATTTGATTAAAAAAACCGGTTTTTTTCGACGGTTATAACCGCCAGGTTAAACCGTAAGCAAAAAAAACCGGTATAACCGAAAACCGGTGTTTTGTCAAAAACCGCCATCCCTACCACACATTACAAACTAACAAGATAACCTACTATTTATTAATATTTAGAATAACATTGCTCTACGAAACTATGCTCCCAAAGAATTTTCAGGTTTGTTGATAAATTTTTGTATATAGTCAAGGAAATAAAGTACTAAAATCGGGTAAACCTCTAACTTTTGAAAGTAAGACAGATCTTTATGAAACCTTCTGAATTCGATTCTGGAGAGCTTTAGGAAAATTATTGAATACGTGGCATGAGAAACAAATGGATATTGCATTGTTGTAGGCGGAAAATACATTTTCCGAAGTGCATCTCTAAGTGTTTACAAAATAAACAATCATAACTCAAAAAATAATCATTTTCAACAATATGCGTACTAGTGGGGTTTTTAAGATCGCTGAACAGAAATATTAAGTTAACAAAGAGGTATATGGTACCCGGTATCTTCGTCGTCGCTTGCAGTTTTTAGCTGAAGCTTAATCTCCACCCGCTTTTTACCTTCACAAATTTATGTGACGGTAGTTTATGCTCAAGCATAGTATAGACGTTACCAACATTTCTTTATTTTTTTTTATTATTATAAAATATTTAAGTAGTGTGGTGAATAATTGTAAGTTAATAGTTGTGGAAAAATTATTTTTGTGTACTTATTAAACTTGTTAAAAAAACAGTTATTTAAATACATACTGTGATAGTTATAAATATTATACTGTGAATACAATAATTTAAAAGTGGTATTAATGGAAAGCAGATTATGGGGCACTTGAGACACATGGTCAAAGTCCATTCTGGCATCACTGTCGGTAAGCGTTGACTCTGCATTACCTGCCGAACCTGAACCTTAGCCAAGACCGTAACTATTTGTCAACTGTCAATTCTGCTCTTTTTGGTCCGTTTATTTTTTCTTCGTTTGTCAACTGCCAATTCTTTTTCTTTTCCGTAACTATTGTCAGAACGAAGCTACCGACCAACGACCAAGCATGACAGACATATTTTGCTGTTTAACGATTTGAGACAGTCACAGATGTGAAAACCATATCAAGCTGCATACTTCTGCATACAAAGAACAAGTAAATTCTTTTTAAAGTGGTTATTATACTTTCGGTCTCCAATTTTCCTCAATCGTGTTTATAAACAAAAAAAAAGAGCGCATTGTACATCCGAGGTATAAAAAACCTAAATGGTTTTGTAAAAATGTGACCTTTGAATTGTTTGACAATATTTATGTGATATAGATTAATTAAATAGATAATTTGAACGAAAAGCATGTTCTGGATATATTTTAATATATAAAGGAACAGTATGAGACAGAATATTTTGGAAACTGAACAAAGATAGATATATCTGATTTTATATTATTAATAGATTTAGATGAAGAATTTTTCTTAATGAAATGATGTGAAAAATGACAGATATACATATATCAACTATTAAAGGAGAAACGACAATACTTTGAAATCAAAAAGGTTGATGGTTTTTATACTTTTTTCCTTTTTATTGACAAATTAATCCACTTACCAGCTAAGAGTAGGTGTAAACCAAACGGTAGTCACACAAAAACAAACCAAAACTTTACTGCAACTTGTCTTCTACCCAAAAAAATTAACAAAATTGAAACATATCGAATCACATCCATGGCCGCCTACTGATTTAAACCCAAACTTTACTGCTCCTCGGTCAGAACAAGAGTCACGACGAGTCGGGAAAGCATGTATATAGTTTTCCAAAACTGCCGCTTATAGTAGCTGCATAATATCAACTTAGAAATTAAAAATTTAATTAAAAATCCTTTGTAATAGGTATATATTTTAGGCCCAAACGGGCTAAGTTAAAAAGACAAAACGTTTTCGGAAACTATGTTCCATCATCAGTGTCCTAGAAAATAGTTAACCACTTAATTAAAAAGAACATAGGTTAAAATTTTGACTAAGGTTAATGAAAAATGTGGTTAATACTTACTAGGAGTACATGAATGTAGCCACCAAGATTAAATATGTGGGTAAAAACCCGATAACAGATGTTTAATTACATTTAGTTTTAAAATTGTGTTATAATGATTTAAGATTATAGAGTTACCGATGGATTAGGTAACATGGCGACATATGACTCCACGTTGAAGTTGCTAGTCCTGAGACGGTATGTCTTCGAGGACTGTGAGTGCAACTCATTGGCAATGACATTTGATGACAATATTGTTAAGTTATGACGGAAATTATTACAGAGCAGTCAATGTAGCTGTATGTTTCTACTTAAGACAAAAACCAACGTTATTTAAAATTGTGAAAATTAAGTAAACTAATATAACAGTATCAACCATCAAAGTTGTAGTTTTTAATTTATGAAAATAAGATGACATAAGGGAGCAAAAATTGTATGGTTGTAGTTAGGCAACCAACTATACATGTATGTAGCAATGTAATATAGAAAATTTTTATTATATGGCCCTTTATGTTTCTTAAACATTTGGTACCCAGATAATATAAACTAGACACATGTGGAAGGTTGAATTTTAGAAAATATTGATGTTAATGGTTGGATCTAAATGTATTTATTTATAATTGGAAGTGTTCTTGTATGAATAAAATAAAATATTTTTGTAAATGTTCACTTGTTATTTAACTTTTAACTCAAATATAGAGGCCCTGTATGTCAGAAGCAACATTTGGTACCTGGCAAATGTGAAAATTTTTGAGTTATAAGTTCATGAACATAAATGTCTGACAAGGTAGTAACAGACTAAAAGGTGTGGAAGTTTTATTGTAACGTAAAAACGTTTTGTCTTTTTAACTTAGCCCGTTAGGGCCTAAAATATATACCTATTACAAAGGATTTTTAATTAAATTTTTAATACATGGTATACAGCCAACTACAGAAACGTAGATTCCTTGTGGATAGAAATTAAAAGTTACTAAGAGATATTTATTGACTATTGATATAAAGATTTTATTTAAAAGTGATGAAAGGTTTATTGAAGTAATGTACTAGTTACAAATTAAGAAAAACGGATGTGGCAGTCCAGTGGGACTGCCGGTATAAGTTATACTTCTATACACGCATTCGCCATTACAAATTTATATGTGAGTCAATCTGCACAATCATTACTACGTAATGCTATAGGTAAGAGAGAGCAGAAAGAGAAAAATAATACGGTATATAGGTATGTGGTGCATCGTTTTCTGTATAAAAACATTTGACCTGTAATATGAGTATAGTAAATGGAGCATTGAATCAATATTTTAATAAAAATATATATTTTTATTTCCATACATGTATAAAAGGAGTTGAATGCAAAAAAAATGTACACATACTCTGCAGTCAAATTCATTGTTTAGTTTGTTATTAATATAAAAATACAATACAATATTTATTGTATATTTTAGGCTTTCCTAAAAAGACATCCAACAACTGTGCAGCGAACAAGTGAAGCAGTAAGCAAGAGCTTGTGTTTCTAAAAACAGTAATCTTGTTTCCAAAAATTTAATCATTAATAAACCTTCAAGAATTTACAATGGCGACGAATCCGGTTTTCAGATTTGCCCAGAAACTGGCAAAGTTTTTGCTAGAAAAGGCGCGAAAAATGTTTTTTCTGTGGGAAAGGGATCATCTAAGGAAAGCATTACTGTCATTTTTCGTTTTCTGCATCCGGAATAATTTGTCCACCTATGATCATTTACCCTTACAAGCGAATTCCAGAAAAAATAAGCCAGACTGTCAGAGATCCTGATTGGGTCATTGGAAGATCCGATAATGGGTGGATGACGGCAGAAAGGTTTTACGATTATGTGAAAAATGCATTCCACCCATTCTTGCTAAAAAATAATATACAGTTCCCTGTATTATTATATTTAGATGGACATAAGTCTCATTTAACTTATGAGTGAAGTAGACTGCAATGAACTGAACATTGAAGTTATAGCCTTATATCCGAATGCAACCCGAATTCTTCAACCTTGTGATGTTGCAGTATTCAGGCCCGTAAAAGTGGGATGGAAAAAGGCCATCAGAGAATTATACGAACAAAATCCTGGAGAAGTTGTAAATAAAATGACATTTGCTCCACTATTGGAAAAAGTAGTGGCGAATAATATTAAGAGGGACACTTTAATTAATGAATTTCGTGTGTGTGGTTTATTCCATTTCAATCCAAATGCAGTTGATTACACCAAATGTTTGGGAAATAAAAAAGAGCGTCCTGAGGTAATACTATAAAAACTTTTTTATTTACCTATAAGCTAATAACACATTTTTAGGTAAAAAAGCTACTCCCTCGTATAGACCATACAACATTCGTCAGTTTGGCTGGAGAAGATTTAATCAAAAGATTTCAATCTTTTGTTGATCTTTTGGTTAAGGAAGGCATTACTGAAGAACTTTTAAATTTATACAAAATATGGAATTATTTTGAAAAACCAGATTCGTGGCCAGATAATAAAAAAGTTGACTTGGACATGAGAGATGTGGCAGGATCATTCAATAATCAGGTATCGAACTCGACTGAGACTGAACCTGGACTAGATCCACCTAATGTTGCACTTGTGCAACCTTCGGGTGCACCAGAAATTAAAATAAATTTGGATGTTGGAATTAAATACATCTGAAAATCAAGTTTCAAAAGACCAAAAAATTAATATACCACAAAATATTGTCATAAAACCTGGTAAAAACATTATCTATAGTTTGCCATCTAATAGTAAAAGTATGGTTGACTACTTAATAGTTCCAGAAAAATCAACAAGAAAGAATAAACGTAATACCGAAAGAGATTTTTTTGCTATATCATCAAGAGAGAATCAAGAGAGTTTTAAAAAGAAACCTGCCTTAAAATTAGAATTAGAAAACGAAAAATTGGAGAGAAAACGAAAAAGAGAAGAGAGTGCAGCAGCAAAAGCTTTAAAAAATACTGCCCGAAATACCGACAAAAATAATTCATGTTTTCTGTGCAAGGTTCGAATAGTAAAAAATAATTACCTAACATGAAATAGCTGCAAGAAAAGAATTCATCGATAGTGTGTTCCGAAAAAATATAACGTTCATGTTCCTGAAAAAGATGATGAGGATTTATTCATGTGTCATATGTGTTACAATGAGCAAAGCGATGATGGCGTTATTTCAGAAATAGAAAGTGACGAAGACGGCGAAATGTATAATGAAAAAGAACTTGACAATAGAATGTGTAAAAGATTAAAAAAAAAATAGAAAGCGAAGAGGATATCGAAACAGATTATCAAACAGAATCCAACTTCAAAATACGTGAGGAGCCAAAAAAAAAATAGAAAGCAATAATTATTATTTCTATCAAGAACCAAAAGAATTTGGCAATAAAAAAGATAATGAAATAAATGCTCAGAAAAATGACAGCAATTTGTGCGACGAACCAAAACAAATAGAAAGTAGCCAATGTAATGAAACCAACAAAAAAGTTTATAAAAACCCGAGAGAAATATAAAATGGAGAAGGAATCGGAACAGACCATCAAATAAGAACTGAGAGCAAAATGTGTGAGAATCCAAAAATGGCAAGTGAAGAAGATTTTGAAGATTATGGAACAAAAGTGGGTCATATGTTAGAAAATAATTCAAATGACGACATGGACGTCGAAGAACTTTTTAATCTGTACCAAAATGAAATGAAAAAATATAAGTGATTTATAGTACCTACCTAGGTAGATTTAATAAAAGTTTTTGAACATTAATTTCAACTTGTTATTTGTTTTTAATCATTATTTTAACAGTGTCCAATAACTGAAAATTTTGTGTCCAGTAATTGAATTTTTTGTCTAATAACTAACTTCTTCGTAACCGTTCAGGACTGTTTAAGTTTTCTAAAAAATCTGTTATATAATGAATATTTAAAACCCGTTAACTTAAAATATCATATATAGATTGAACGGAATTAATTCGGAACATACGAAATATTATGTATTTCGGCTCAATTCTGCTGTAGGTGGTTGACCAACAAAAGGTTGTCAAATAATTATATTATAAAAATCCATACTTCAGCGGGCTGCTGAATTCTGAAATCTTAAAAATTGAAAGTTACACATAAATCTACGATTTTATTATGCTGTCAAACCACTTATAGTCCAGGAAATGATGCATTTCACCTCGCCATTTTTTCGTCCTGCGTGGATTGACTTGAAATTTTTACAGAAGGTAGGTAATAGCCAAGGATCAAAATCTATATCACACCAAAGTGCGCCAAAGACTTAGGAGTGGTTGCCACCCCACTCGGGGTGAAATTTTTTTTTACGTTTTAACTACAGGTTTCGATTAAAAAAGTGATTCTAAACAAAAAATGTTTTATACATTTTTTTTGTAAAACTGATATTTTTCAAGGTATTTGCGATTGAAAGTAACAACTTTTAGACGAAAAAATCGACGTTTTTAATCGATTTTTCGCGAATAACTCGAAAATGGTGCATTTTATCATTGTAGAAAACAAATTTGTAGCTTTTAAAAAGACAAATACAATTCATTTTTTAAAATGTTTTTGCGATATAACAGGAACCGAAATACGGCCTATCAATGTTCAGCGGTTTTCTTTAAATGCCAAATTTGAAAGATTCAAAGTCAAATATCTGGAAAATGATGCATTTTTGAAAGAAAACTCACAGAACCTTTTTTTAAAGAGCATAAATGGACCTATCATAAAAACAGACCCTAGCTCAAAAGTTTAGTGAGTTATGATAAAAATAAGGTCAATACCTAATTTTTTTTACGAAAAAATCGATGAAAACAACCCCCTAACCACCCCCATAATTAAAATCGATCTTCACCCTTCTGCAATTCTCTTTGTACATGTATTGTTAATACGTTCAAGAGGTTTGACCCATTTAAAATGCTTAGTTTTAGAAAAAGTACAGCATAAAGCAAGAAACGATTTACAATTTCATATTTTTTACAATTCTTTTCTTAAATATCCCCGAAAAAACTAAAAATATGAAAAAAATAAAAATGTACTAAATTGTAGCTTTTTTAATGACTAAAATTTTACATTATTTAGATTTGTTGTACAATGAATATTTGGCGAGATATAGCCGTTTAAAGCATCGATTTACGATCAAGCACCATCTTTTTCGAGCCCTTAAACTCACCCCATTTAAAAACCAAGGATTCCAAAAAGATTTACTTCACAGATCCTTGTAGCTCTTAAAAACCTCTACAAAACCGTTTTTAAAGAAACACTATATCGTTAAAAATGAAGGAAATACGTTAAAAAAAGCAATTAATTTTTTTCCGGAAAATTCCATTTGCATAGTACAGTACATTTCGAAGCATAAAAATTTACAAAACCGGTATATTAGGTAGTGGGGCGTTATACATTCGAAATTTTAAGCGTTCTTATTTTGAAATCCCATACAACAGAATAAAACATCTGCTCATATGTCTATGGCTTGGCAATGAAAATATCAGAGCAACAGATTGGGGATGGTATTCCAAAGATGGTTTGTTATTACCCGTACGCATGAACAAACAACCTGCACCCGATGAACTTTTGTTGTTGTTGTTATAAATGTAAATATTTTTGTAAATGTATAAGAATATATGGTGCCGTTTTATGTTGATAAATTTTTTTGTTTTTAATTCTACTTTTTTCAATTTATATCTATTAAATTAGTTTATAAAAACTGAAATGTTGTAAAGGGTGATATTCAAAAGTTGAAAAGTTGCAAAATTTTGGCAAAAAATTGTTTTCACCTCTAGCACTCATAACAATTAATTTTTAAGGGTTGAAAATGTATAAAATTGTATTTTAAAGTATAAAAAAATCACTATTTAACTAATCCAAACCAAATTTTACTCATCTTAAGATTTGTAATGTTAGTTTACAATTTTTGAAAATTAGGGGTAGTTTGCACCCCTAAGAACAATCAGATTTCATCGACATGACATAAACTATAAAGCAGGGGGTGAGTTGAGCTTAATTCCAAATTTGTATCCAAATCGTTCCAAGGCGAAATCATTTTCTTCGCATTACTACTTTTTTTACATCAATCTCTAACAAGGGTCGCTTTTTAAGGGTTGAAATATGATGGAACTTTATTCAAAAGTACGAAACTATCATTATTTAATTAATTCAAACAAAATTTTACCCATATTCAGGTTTAATATGTTATTTTATAATTTTTGACAACTAGGGGTAGTTTTTTAAGGGTTGAAATATGATGGAACTCTATTCAAACGTATAAAATAATCATTATTCAACTAATTCAAACCAAATCTTAGCCATATTCAGGTTTAATATGTTATTTTATATTTTTTGACAATTAGGGGTAATATGTTATTTTATATTTTTTGACAATTAGGGGTAGCTTTCACCCCTAAAACCCTTCAGCGCACTTCGGTTCGATATAGATTTTGATCCTTCACCTACCTTCTGTTAAAATTTCAACTTCAAATGCATGCAGGACGAAAAAATTGCGAAGTTTTAATTTTTTTCGAGCTTCATTTCCTAAACTATTATCGCTTCCTTTACGCAAACAACATTGTAACATTGTTGCGAGAAAGATAGTTGAACGATATATTATACAATGTCTATAAGCAGGTATGGATTTATTTTTGTCCAAGTTTTATATTGGTCCACTATTTCAAATGAAGTTCAAACAGACATATATTAAATTGTATGATCCGTTTTAAATTCGTTCAATCTGTTTGAATACTATGATGTGGCATAGCAGAATAATATCCGTTGAAAATTAGGTACACCAGACTTGAAATTGGAAAAAAGCTTAACTGTCCAATAACTGGTATGTTTCCCCTTTAGTCACACTTGCCCCACAATCATACTTCTTTGTACCATACCACTTATAACAAGGTCCACAAGGAACTAACAAAGTGAACATTTTCGAACAGACAAAAATATAATGTCACTGGGATATTTGTGCATTGATTAAACAATGAAATGTATGTTATAATGATACCGGAGTAACTTTTTATATTCAGTTAATGATAACCTTTATCTTCTAGACGTGCTTCCATTGAATAACCGTAGTAGTTCAAGTATATAAATATTCATTTAACAGGTCAAAATATTTAATTATCGTATTATGGCAAATTCTCGAAGTGATAAACTACTGCCTCGGCATTAAAATGGGTTTTCATGAAGATAAACTGTTTCTCTGAAGATCATTTATATTCCAGTCTCAAATATCCATCCATTCATTCTGTTTTTAAGCGTACGGCAATCATAATTTTACCCCAGTTATTAATGGTGTACATTTCTCAGGGGAACCGGAGCCGTACTCTTCTTGTCAAAAAAAATTGTGCGGTGGGAATTTTCTTTCTCAATGCCAATAAAAAGTTCGACAAGGCCAAAAGAGCTGCGAATAAGCGTTTTTGGGTTTTATTAGGTTTGTCTGTTTGGATTTGCGAAAGGAAAAGTTTTTTGTTTGACCTATTACCTTAATATCACGACAGTATGAAATTGTCATGGGAAATAATCCAGTAATTACTTTAAAATAATTGAATTACAATACATTAACAGCCATGGCCTTTGCTAACTTAAAGAACTTAATGTTTGAGTTTTAATATCAACAAATTGGGTGTGCTTTTAAATATGATCTTAATCAATATTTTGATTATCAGTTGATATCAATAGTAATAAAAGATATATTATATTAAACAATTTTCTCAAAAATTATGCGTCTATCCGATTCGGATGCTGTCGATAAATAAACGTAGTTACTCTTATTATGATGGCTGCTATTCAGACTAGTTCGGTCGCAGACATGTTAAACTATTTTCTCATGTTTCAAAGACAAGACACTGTTCTTCTCCTTGGTCCTCTTTTTGCATCCTTCTTCTTGAAATGCCTATCCGTTACGAATGTTGTCGATCATCATGGCAATGTTTATCTTATCTGCTGTACAAATATTGTTCTGAAGCTATTTTCTTGTGGCATTGTAAACTAATTACTATTAAACTGGGAATAAGCCACAATTAAAGATAAAAATACGTTTATTGGCGTTTCAATTTCCACTTCGGAAATAGTTCTTAAAATACAAACAGTAAATTAAACAAATTTTGTTTTTTTGTTACATAGTGGAAAATTCTTCTAATAATTTAATTTTATCTCATTTATATTGACAATTCAGACATACATTATGCATTTTAATGTAGACGACTTTAAAATGATATTGCCAATATTGTTGAGTTGCGCTCCTGGGACGACTTTACTTATAAGATAGTTCATTCGATTACATGAAATCAACTTTAACTTGAGAATATTCGTCAGAAAAAAATCATAGCATGTAATTCGTCTTTAAAAACACAAACACATGACATGATCACAGTAAAATTCTCCTGTTAGTGATTCCATAGTAAATTATGAGGGAAAAACCAGGAAAAAAGCCTCATATTACTATCCCGACAGTGTAAGTATTTGTTCGTGAATTTAGTTTACCTTCAACAAACATCAAACCAGATCCTACTACATTCTGCCGAGGAATTTGCGACACAATTCGCCTCATTTAGCATAATTAGAGCCGCTTCTTTGATTTTTTTTTACCATCCGTTTCTTTTAGGACTATATTTGAATTATTCTATTCAACCCTATGTTCATTATTCCATGCGTGTTTACAGATTTGAGATCTACCAAATTCTCTATTTTTAATATAAGATTGATGTTCACTTATTCTAACATTTAATGGCCTTGATGATTCACCTAAATAAAACTGATCGCATTCACAAGGTATTTTATAAATGCAATTCTTTGTCCTTTCTTGTTCATTGTTAGGTTTGGTTTTGGACAAAATAGATCTCAACGTTTTGAATGTTGTTGAAATGTTGAATTTATTTCATACACAAGGAATAATATGAAGAAAATAACAATACCGTACATAAAAGGACTATCTGAAAAACTTAAAAGTTGAGATCTATTTTGTCCAAAACCAAACCTAACAATGAACAAGAAAGGACAAAGAATTGCATTTATAAAATACCTTGTAAATGCGATCAGTTTTATTTAGGTGAATCATCAAGGCCATTAAATGTTAGAATAAGTGAATATCAATCTTATATTAAAAATAGAGAATTTGATAGATCTCAAATCTCTAAACACGCATGGGATAATGAACATAGGGTTCAATGGAATAATTCAAATATAGTCCTAAAAGAAACGGATGGTAAAAAAAGAAAAATCAAAGAAGCGGCTCTAATTATGCTAAATGAGGCCAATTGTTAGTTGAAGTTAAATGAAGTTATTAATAAGAAAATACCAGTACCAGTAAGTAAAAAAAGAAAAATCAAAGAAGCGGCTCTAATTATGCTAAATGAGGCCAATTGTTAGTTGAAGTTAAATGAAGTTATTAATAAGAAAATACCAGTATTAGTAAGTCAGTAACATATAGAGTATACATCATTTATGTTTTTTAAATAACGTAACATATAAAATCAGAATTTTGATGTTTGTTGAAGGTAAACTAAATTCACGAACAAATACTTACAATGTCGGGATGGTATTATGAGGTTTTTTTTCCTGGTTTTTCCCTCATAATTTACTATGGAATCACTAACAGGAGAATTTTACTGTCATCATGTCATATGTTTGTCTTTTTAAAGAAAAGTTACATGCTATGATTTTTTTCTGACGGATATTCTCAAGTTAAAGTTGATTTCATGTAATCGAATGAACTATCTTATAAGTAAAGTCGTCCCAGGAGCGCAACTCAACAATATTGGCAATATCATTTTAAAGTCGTCTACTTTAAAATGCATAATGTATGTATGAGCTGTCAATATAAATGAGTCAGATAAAATTAAATTATTAGAAGAATTTTTCACTATGTAACAAAAAAACAAAATTTGTTTAATTTACTGTTTGTATTTTGAGAACGATTTCCGAAGTGGAAAATGAAACGTCAAGAAACGTATTTTTATCTTTAATTGTGGCTTATTCCCAGTTTAATAGTAATGCTGTAATGCTTTTTTAACCAAAATGTTAATGCTTCTTGCTTCTTTTTCCAGAATCCCAGTTTCCAAATATTTTTCCTTGCAGAATGGCTTGAAGAAGAGCATATCTGGATTCATTTCGCATAATATGTCCGAAGAATTATATCTTTCGAGATTTAATGGTGATCTGTACCTCTCGGTTTATATTGATTCTTTTGAGGACCTCCTTAATTGTAACTTAGTCAGTCCACGCGATCTTAAGTATTCTTTGATAAAGCCACATCACAAATGCTTCTATTTTCCTGCACTTCCATATCTTCGTTTAAGAGATAGGTTGTGACTCTTGAAGAAGGCCCCCATCCGATTAAACGTATATTTAGCTTTTCCAGTGCGTGCTCTAATCTCCTGGTTGTTGGTCCATTTTTTATTTATTATAGTGCCGAGGTAGTTGTAGTCACTCTTTCTACAGGGGGTTGGTTGAAGTAGAATTGACCTTCTGTTATCCTTTTCTTGCTATTTATCATAAGCTTTGTCTTTTTAACATTTATAATAAGTCCATATTGTTGACTGTAATACGTGATTTTATTCAAAGGGACTTGTAGGTCTTCTAAGTTGTCCACAAATACTACACAAATACACAAATACCTTTGTTACCTTAATGTCGTTTAGCCGGTAACCATTTAGTAGAATACCTTTTTCAGTTTCATGCAAAGCTTCGATAAATATTCTTTCTATTTATCTAGATATGTTTATAAAGATTGAAGATTAGAGGAGACAAAATACAGCTTTGCCTCGTTCCATGTATGATTTTCACATTGCCAGTGTGTTTACCTTCATCTCTGAGATTTGCTGTCTGATTTCAGTAAAGGTTTCTAATTATTTTTAGACCTAGATTAATAATTCCTGCTTATTTTAGTGTTTGCATCATCTTTGCGTGCTGTAATAAATCAAACGATTTCTTATAATCAACCAGACATGCATATACGCCGCAGCTAATGTCTCTGAATCTCTGGAATAAGACTTGTATTGGGAACAAAGCCTCACTAGTACCAACAGCATTTGTGAATCCGAACTGGTTATGGGAAATTTGACACAGCTTGTAGATTTATTTTTTCTTCTTCTTTTATACACATTCCAAATAACAAGTAGCATGCAGCATGCCAAATTTCTGCTCATTTCTTATAATAGAGTCGATATATTCCAATTGGCTGTCTTTAATTTTATGAATGATCTTGCATTATGTTTTCATTCTACGAAAAAGATCAATATTAGTCACCTGACCCAAACATGAGTGATCTATTTTGTATTTCTCGCTTATTGGCTACCTTTTTTTATATTAATATTTGTGCTTTGCTTTTTCTTCAAAAGCTTGTGCGAAAATATGTTCAGATTATATATTAAATATACAGGAGCACATCTGCTAACCGGTAATTTAATTTAATTGGCAGTTTGGTTATAGATATTGTAAATGATTTTTAATTCTTTATCATCTGAGCCCGCTTATTTTAGGATTGTTGTAGCATTTTTTTCTTCTACTCTGTATAAAGCGTAAATTTGCTTATGAGAAAGCATACTAAAAATTTTTGTTTATACAGCAATTGCTGTCTTTTTTTAAATAAGATTTCTGCGAATATCTCACAAGTTCCTATTTAACATTCTTAACAATCGTAGTAGAAATCCAAAGATTTCTTGCTTGTCAAAACTAAATTCAGACATTTACCTACTGTGCTTTCTACAAAATACAAAGCCACAGATTAATGAATTAGCCTATTGAGAAAATTTACAATTTGCATTCCACGACGTCGATCCATCTACTTCGCAAATTACTTTCTAATACTCACAAACATGAGTAAATAAATAAAGCAGAAATACGTTTGAGATTGAACTTTAAATGCAAGGCTCCTGCCATCCAAACCGATCCAAATTGAGATCCAAAGTTAGATGACAGCAGCGCAGAGACAATTTTTTTTCATAGAAGTCCCATTTACACCATCAATGACTGAAGTCAAGTTCTTGGTCTGACATTTCGCCAGTCAAGTAATGCTAAGATATGGTCCCAGTACTATTAGGTTCCATTTACACCATCAGCAACTAAAGTCTAGTCTTGATATGGCAGTGGTCAGTGAGGTAGTACTGGGAGTTCGTAAATTCAAATTTATAAAAGTCGTAATATCTCTCGTAATAATTATTAGAAAATTAGTCTTATTTTTATTGTGCAGTACCTCGTGGTATATATTTTTAAAATGCGTTTAATTAATTTGTAGAGGATTTGTTTAACCGAGCAATTTGTTCACAAAAAATTTAATTTAACATTTATTTTGCATTTTATTTTTTCTTATTATTATTATTAGAAAATGTTAGGAAATGATCTTCTTCTTTTTGATGTGCCTTTTCGTTAAGAATGTTGGCGATCATCATGGCAATCTTATCTGCAGCAGCGCGGAAAAGCTGCATATCTTTTGTATTGAACCAGATTCTGAGGTTCTTTAACCAAAATGTTCTTCTTCTTCCTGGACCTCGCTTTTCAAATATTTTTTCTTTCAGGATGGCTTGAAGGAGAGCATATCTGGATTTATTTCGCATATGTCCGAAGAATTGTAACTTTCGATATTTAATGATAGTCAGTACCTCTTGGTTCTTATTCATTCTTCTGAGGACCTCCTCATTTGTTACTCGGGCAGTCCACGGGATCTTCAGTATTCCCCAATATAGCCACATCTTAAATGCTTGCAGTTTTTTGCACATATCTTAAATCAAGGTCCACGATTCAACTCTATAAAAAGGACAGAGAAGACGTAGCATCACAGCATTTTTACTTTTGTATCAAGAAGAAGGTTGTGACTCTTGAAGAAGGCCCCCATCCGATTGAAGGTGGATCTAGTATTTTCGATGCGTGTTCTAATCTCCCGGTTGTTGATCCATTCTTCATTTATTATGCTGCCGAGGTAGTTGTAGTGCGTCACTCTTTCTACAGGAGATTGGTTCGCTTAGAGTTTACCCTCTGTTATCCTTTTTTGCTAATTATCATAAGCTTTGTCTTCTTAACGTTTATATTAAATCCATATTGTTGACTGTAATACGTGATTTTGTTCATAAGAACTTGTAGGTCTTCTAAGTTGTCCACAAATACTATGGTATCATATGCATATCTGATGTTGTTTAGCCGTTAACTATTTAGTAGAATACCTTTTTCAGTTTTGTGCAAAGCTTTGATAAATATTCCTTTAGAGTACAGATTGAGGATTATAGGAGACAACATACAGCCTTGCAACACTCCACGCATGATTTTCACATAGTTAGTGTGTTTACCTTTAACTCTGAGATTTGCTGTTTGGTTCCAGTAAAGATATATAATTATTATTTTCAGATCTTGGTGGTTAATTTCTGCTTCTTTTAGTATTTGCATCATCTTGGCGTGCTGTACTAGATCAAACGCTTTCTCGTAATCAACCAGACATGCTTATACGTCGCAGTTGACGTCACTGCATCTCTGGAGTAAGACTTTTACTGAGAACAAAGCCTCTCTAGTACCAACAGCATTTGTGAACCCGAACTGGTTGGGGAAACTTGACTTTCATAGAGCTTGTAGATTTTTTTATGAATTATCTTTAGGGACAATTTTAGGAGATGACTCATGAGGCTTATAGTACGGTAATCTTCGTATTTTTTGGCTCCTGGTTTTTTTTTAAGTGCAATAAATTCAGATTTCAGCCATTTTTTTGGTATTTCTCCAGAGTTGTATATATAGTTGAATATCTTTGCGATTATTGCGAGGAAATGATGAGCATCGTTATTATTTATGGATTATAGGTATAGATAATATCTTTTGATAATAATTTTTACATAAAATTATTTTTTTGTTTAAAAATCAAATCTACACGTGTTAATTTTTCTTGAATTATGGTTTTCATTTTTACAATTACTTTACATTACATTACAAATCTATTTTAAATAAATTTATTTTTATAAACTTTGTAGAATTTAAAAAAATAAAAATTTGTAGATGTACTGCTGTATCCCAGATAGCTACTTATAGAAACTTATCAAAGAATTGTTTGTCTAATCTTTTGTTGAGTCTTGATTCTGAGAATTTCGAAAATGTTTATACATATTGAAATGATGTAGATGATGCATATAGAGCTTTTTTGAACTCTGTCTCCTATCATATTGATACAACATGTCCTTTAACAAAACGCATAACTACTAATACCAAGAGAAAATGGATAAATACTGAAATTCTGTAGCTTAGTAAAAAGCTGAAAGATTTATTTTGGCTAGCAAATGTTAGTGGTAATTCAGATTTAATGTATAACTATAAAATACAAAAGGCCAACTTTATTCGTAAGATAAAAGATATAAAAAAGCCTCATATCAAAGTTATTTACATAATCAAAATATTAATAAAAGAAGGAAGGAGATATGGAAAACTGTGAATCGTCAAACTGGTAAAAATAAAAACAATTTTGAGTGGAGTATTACTGATAATAATAAATTATTGATACATCCAGAACACACAGCAAACAAATTTGGTAAGTATTTTTGTACATCAGTCAAACACACATTATTAAAACTAAAACATTTCAATAACTATACCTTTAACGATTTCACAACTATGACAATTAACAACACATTCTTTTTTTCTGAAGACTCACCATTTGATATTGAAAAAGCTATATCTTCCTTAAACTATACCAGCTCAGTAGGTATTGATGAAATCCCCATTAAAATAATTATGTACATTTCTTCATATATATCTCCTGTTTTGTCTCACATCATCAACCTATCTGTCAAGGATGGCAAGTTTCCAAGTGACCTTATAACGGGAATAGTCAGTCCAATTTTCAAAAACGGAGATCCATGTCTGGTTGATAATTACAGGCCAATCACCGTAACAAGTGTACTCTCTAAGATTATCGAAAAGTGTATTTATAGTAAAATGTTAAATTTTCTGAATAAATATGATATCTTAAATAAATGTCAGCATGGGTTTCTTCCTAATAAATCTACAGAGAGTGCTTCTATTTCATTATTTAATTATATCCACGCTGCTTTGGATCGAAAAAGGTATGTGGGTGCACTCTTTTTTGACTTAACTAAGGCTTTTGACTCTATTGACATTAAAATTATACTGCATAAATTAGAAGCCCTTGGTTGTCGGGGTTATTTCTTAAACTGGTTAAGGTCATACTTACAACATCGTAAATTCCTAGTAAAAGCCGATAATAAGAAGTCATCTGTTTTTAATCTTGATCAAGGTATACCGCAAGGCTCCGTATTGGGACCCTTAATATTTTTTTTATATGTAAATGATTTGACACATTTCTTAAATGCAGACCATATAGTTCTTTATGCAGATGATTTAACAATTGTAGTTGACGAGTCAAATGAAGTCGAACTCATATCAAAAATGAACTTAGTAGCACAGGAATTTACAACCTGGTGTAAAAGGAACTCTTTAATGGTAAATGCAAAGAAAACTATTTGTATGCAGTTCTACTCTTGCTGTAAGCCATCCCATGGTTATAAAATTACAGTTAGTTCTGAGGAAATACCTTTTAGTGATACAACATTATTTCTTGGTAGCATTCTAGAAAGTAATATGACAAGGGATGAAAATGTCACTAAAGTCTGCAAAACAATGAATAAGGGTTACTATGCGATCCTTCACTTGAAAACTCTATTTAACATCAATCAATTGATAAGTGTGTATTATGCATTGGTTTATTCATATATGGCCTATAGTGTTATCTTATGGGGAAACTCTAGAAACTCTTCTATAGTTTTTATAACTCAAAAGAGAATTCTTAGATGGATATTCAATATTGATAATAGACAATCATTATTCATCATATTATATCAGACAATCATATTATAGTATTATTTACGTCAAAACTAAATTTCAAAATTTTACCCTCAACTCTACTTTCATAATTACTCGACAAGACACGGGAGGTTGATAAGCATGTGTAAACACTCCACAACTCTCTTTGAAACTAGTCCTGATTTTGCAGGATCTAAATTTTATAATTGTTTGCCACTTAATATAAGAAATGAAAACAATATTCAAAAATTGAGAAATAAATTAAAAGCATGCTTGATCCAATTATGCGTTTACAACCTAAATGAATATTTTGACTTTATAAAAGACTACAGAGAATGAGGACCGACGGGTTCATAGACGCTCTATATTGCATATCTTTTTTTTTTAGTTTTATAATAATCTATATTTTATTGATTTTGTTTTATGTTATTGTCCTATATAACTTGTTGATCATGCTTTATGTACTATATGACTTGTCTTATATCACAATGTGATCTGATGGGATTAATAAAGAATATTCTATTCTATTCTATTAGATTAATGAATATTAATATTTGTACAATGCTTTTATTTCTGTTGTGTAGTTTTTAATCATTTGTTACGTAAAGTTAATATTTTGAAAAATGATTTATCTATTAACAAATAAATATGAGTATACTACAAAAATTCTTTTAAAAAATATTTAAATCTGTTTGAGAAACACTGCGAAACAGCATAAAATAATCGAACTTGTTAAGTTACACAAACTTAGTTTTGTTAGTTTTCTTAAATTTCCAAAGAACAAAAAGTTTATCTTTTTTATTTGACTTTCCAAAAAGTTTCCTGCTGAACCCCACTTTCTAATTTGCCTAAAATTTCAGGTCCTATCGCGGGACGACCTTGTGTTGTGCGCGTTTCGAACTTTTTAAGACCAGTCATCATCATTTGCTTTCATCGTTTAACTTTTCAGGTAATAAAGAGTGCCTTTAAGTTATAAATTTTGTACTCTCTACCGAACTTCGGTACATTAGACTTACTAAAGTTATGTTAGTGTAAAAGTTTCATCCAGATCTACTGTTTAAGACAGCTTTACTACAGTGTTTTTGTGTGTTAACTCCGGCTAGAAATTTAAAATAAAATTAAATGTATGTATTAATTTGAATAGAACGAAAGGAGTTATTACCTCGGTTACTTGTAGCCCACACCACAAGTTTATTTAAATAATTTCTTGAAAGATAAGTTCATTAGACAAATATTAAAAAAAAACTTTAAAATAACAAATAAAAAACTTTCTTTATATCATTATATTTTTAGATCAGACAAATTAGCAAATAAAAAGCATTTTTCCTGACACTCTTTCATACCGGTATCTAAAAATTGCTTTTATCAATAACAGTGGTAATAAGAATATATAATAAATAAAATATTTAAAAAATTAAACGTCATATTTTACTTATATGCAGTATATAAACAATGTAAGATTGTGTTAGTCATTCAAAATTAGTAAGATTGCTCCAGCAACGTTCGATAGATGAGAATGACCTTTAATTCACAAAGAACCTTTATATGAATCAAGTGACATCTGTAAGAGTAGGACTGGAATCTACATCATATTTCTCAATCGAAACCGGTGTACGACAGGGTGGTGTTCTGTCGCCCCTCCTTTCTATTCTTTACTATGAAACGATTTTCGATAGAGCTTTTTAAGTGACACATCTTCGCTATGCTAATTATACAGTCATAATAGCTGATAGCCAAGCGCTACAACGACTAATAGATAGAATAAATACTAAAGGAGAACGACTGGGCTTGAAGATTAATATAGACAAGACGAAAGTAATGGTGGTTAGTAGAACACGAAATATGCAATTAAATATAAGAGTAAACAATAAGAACATCCAAAAGGTTCCCAAGTTCAGATATCTCGGTAGTTGGATAACTGAAGATCTAGATCCAGGCATTTACGACTTTACAATTACTGGGCTTAAAGATAGAACAATCAAAAAACTGAAACGTTTGCGAACGGCTACTCGTGCACTGGAGGGGGAGACTGGGAGAACTAACGACGAAATCAAGAAATCAAATAAAATACCAAAACTGGACTTCAGGTTATCCTGGATGATAACAATATGTGATTTTTTAAACTCGGCTGCTTATTTTCCAATTAAAACCAAGTCGACTTACTTAACCCTCAGACGCTTTTATCAAATCCCTTGTCACAGAATACAGCTTACAAAAAAACAGTGATTAACTTACTTTACAAAGATTGCCTTATGGCATATTGAGCTCAAATCACCTTCTCACCAAAACTCATGGAATCAAGGGAAAGTTTTGCTGGTTTTCAAAACTCTAAGAAAGCGAATTTTCTTCCTTAGTCGCTGACATTACTTCTCTTTTTAGACCGGCACACACTCCTTGTGTTAAGATCATACATCCTTGTACACGATTGTAATTGTTAAAGCTGGGTCTTCAAATTTTGGTCGAAACTTATTTAATATCTGTTTTTTATTGAGTCACCCATATCAACAGTTTAGGGATTTGCATACATAATTAATTGTTTTATTACTCTGCCATACATAAAAATATACTAGTGTATTTTATCTTGATGAAACATGGATCAACGAGGGTCATACACCAAATAAATTTGGCAGGATGAAACTGTTACAAGTCAAAGGCACGCTTTTTTAAATAACTTATCTACTGGTTTAAACCCACCATCAGGAAAGGGACGCAGGCTGATAATAGTACACATTGGCAGTTCAGACGGTTTTGTTGAAGGTGGTTTATTAACTTTTGAATCAACTCGTACCGGTGACTACCATGAAGACATGAACGCTGATGTCTTTCAAGAATGGTTCGAACAAATGATAGATCTTCTTCCTAAGAACTGTGTAATAGTAATGGATAATGCAAGTTATCACTCCAGACTTATAGAAGGACTGCCCACAACCAAGTGGTTAAAAAAGACTTGCAGAATTGGCTGAGTTCAAAAAATATTACGTACCATCCCGGATCTATAAGAAAGAAACTTTATTCGTTGTGTGCCCTTCATAAAGAAAAATTTAAAAAATACGAAATTGATGAAATTGCCAAAAATCGTGGAATGGCAGTACTTAGATCCCCACCATATCATTGTGAATTAAACCCGATTGAACTGGTATGGGCACAGATAAAGAGTGAAGTTTCAAGAAAAAATACCACTTTTAAAATTAATGATGTTAAACAGTTGTTTTTGGAGGCCGTAAATAATGTAAAACCTGAAAACTGGGAAAAGGCAATAAATCACACTATTAAAGAAGAGGAAAAAATGTGGAAGCTGGACAATATTACTGATAAAATAATCGAGCGAGTTATTATAAATCTTGGTTCTGAAAGTTCATCTTCTGAATCTAATTTGAATTTGTAACAAGTAGCTGTAAGTTTTATATTAATATTTTTATTCATCTATTTAACATACCTTAGACGGTTTTAAAAACTCTTTTTCTCTTTTGTAATTTTTAAAAATTAAATAAAATGTGAATTTTTTAAAACCCTGTTTAATGTAGGGCAGTCAGTTCTAATATAGTGTGTGATAAAAGAGGTCACTTTTGTTTACATACACATAACACTTTATAACACTGAAATAATTTATTTATTTTTTACAATTATTCAAAGTAATTTTTCAATTAATCTTGAGCACGCCCATGGAGTGGTCGGAGATACCAGTTAAAACTATAATGATGTCCCTTATTTTAAAGCTTCAGAGTCTATAATTTTAAAGCGATACCCTGATAATTCTATTGAATTTTGAGTATAAGTTACAGAAAGCTTTCCTAAAAGATATATTTTGGACATTACGTTCTGCACGAAAGCGAGGAATTGATAATTAATAAATTTATTATATTAAATACATGTTAAGACGATTAGAATTTAAGGAATCAATCTAAAATATAAATTTGTACGGTTAAATAAATAAATGTTACAAATTAATTGTGTTTTAGTATTAGTGTTAGGGTTAGAAGACTAAAATATATTACTTAAAGCAGCTGCTGTTATTTAAATGAACCAATTAGGAAAAAAGATTAAAGTTAACATAGAGCATACCTCAATAAATCTGAAGTAGATCACGAGGAACATAGTCTGCCCTGGCAAGTGTTTCTAGAATTAAGATCGCGACAAAATATATAAATCTGGATGCCAAAAATTACCAACAACAGTAATTGTAGAGAATAATTAAGAAGAATAAACGCAATGGTAAAATTGTCTTTGGTTAATTCTACAGAGTATACTGGATAGAGAAATATCCAAAACCATAAAGATTATGCTTATATTGTTACTTAGTTATATATTGTCACCTACGTTGCAAAGTCATGTACTACGAGATAAGCAGATAGGAAGCGAATGGATGCTTTTAGAATATTAAATTAGAGGAGACTGATGACAACATCATAGACCCAGAAACGTACCAATATTTCAATTCTGACCGAAATTAACATCACTGAACGACTAAGCAAAGCGATTCAGAAGAATGTCGGGAAATATGTTAAATATGCCGTATTAAAATAGAGAATAGCGATTCGCTTGAAAAGCTCGAAAGCTGATGGGAGTTACTACAATGAAATAAAAATAAATGCAATTATGCTTCGTTCCTCATGTAGGATACCCAAGAACAAATAAAGATTGGCTCTCTCTCATTATGGTGCTCCACCAATTTCACCGTTATGGTGCTCCACCAATTTTTAAGCTTGTAGCATTTTTTCTTCCACACTGTATAAGGTTTTAATTTACAAATATTCGAAACAGAAACTCTTAAGAATTGTCTCTTAAAAGTTTCGAAGAGTAATACTTCAGTACCCTTTGAGTAGAATAAACATATTCAAAAATGTTGATTTACATTGATAAAAGCCGCTAAACGAGCCGACGCAAATAAGATAAGTTATAACAAATTGTGTTATTTTAGTCAAATTTACACTATCAGGAAGTGAATTAGAGGTCTTGGCCTGCCAGCGAAGTGGTGTGGGGATTATCCCAGTTCCACACCCTGTCTAAGAGTCAAGTAAACATATTGGTTTTTGTTCTCCTGTCAGGAAAAGAGTATATAAACGAATGGACGCTAAATAGAAAAAAAAATTGAATAATGACATAAGCAGAATGGGGAAGACCCATGTCGTCAAAATAGCAATAGATCAAAGTCACTAATTGGCAGAAGAAGTATCGGACGAACGCACAGAAGATAAAGTAACAACTTTTCATAGACGTACTAATCCGTCAATGAACAAGCAGGATTGATTATAAAGAGGAAGAAGTAGCTAATTTTTCATATTTTAGTTTGAGATAATACGTTTTTACACCTGAGAGACTGTACGGCAAGAGCTAGACGAAGCCTTTACAATTGGCTCCCAAGAGCTTAGGTCCCAAGAGCTTAGGTCCCAAGAGCAAGAAGAAAGTTGCCGAGAATACTTATATTGTTACAATTGAGACTGTGTTTGTATGAAGTGTATTAATGAAATTTTATGGGCATAAATGGATTTCGGGTATATAAATGTGTAAATATAATTAACAACCTAACAATCCAGCGTAAAAAAAACTTCTTTTAACAAAATAATAGCCCAAAGTCCCATAAAATAAAAAATAGGAATATTTTTTTAATTTAAGGTATACATTTGAACACAGTATAGCTGATAAAGCTTTTAAATAATAGGATTTCAGTCTAGCTCCATGTATTTTTTATATAATCGCATAATTTAAGCTACAAAAACATTTACTTTACCCTAAAAAGCCTTTCAGCGCAAATATTTATTTTAGTTCATATATTACCTGGTATTTTGTATTTTCGTTAAATAATTTCTGATTGGCACAATGATCGTCATTGCTCGGAGAAATAACGAGTAATGACGTCAAAGCGTGTTTAAAATTGTTATACGTAATGATGTACCGCAAGTCGAATCGGGATTAGAGACGGACTAGTTATGATATCTATATTTGTTACTCCAACGGAAGGGAGCACTATTATATAAATTTTTTATTCGCCTTAATTAAGCAACAATAAACGCAACACTTTTTTGTGTTGAGTGACGGCATTGCCTTAGGGCTAGGGGTAATGGCTCCACCTACTGAACTGAAATGATGGATAAGACTTCTCTATAAAACATGTTCTAAGCAAATATCTTTACTGAAATTTTATTTGTAAACATAAAAAAATAAGAGTATAATGAATGATAAATGAAAACATAACCTTAAAACAACCTACTATTCTATTCACAGAAGTCACAAACATAATTTTGGCATTGTCTTTTCCACTGCATTGAGAATAAGCCCATTTCGAGCAAAGTGTGCAGCGATACCAAAGTTCAGTGTCTCCAAATTCACCACAAATTTAACATTTCTCCTGATCGGCAAACACAGTGGGTAGGGAGATATTATCATTTGAATCATTATCACAAAAGTTGTCATCATTAAAATCTTATTTTAGTCTGATAGTTTTCTTCATTTTCTTTATTTTTTTTATTCCGAGAAAGCTTGTCTTTAGATATAAACGTAGTTTTGTTTTGTTTAAATTTTTTAAATTTTTTTTCCATATTTTTGTTATTTTCGCAATCTAAAATTTCGTTTCACTGCTTTTGCTTTTTGCTTCAATTCCCTTTTTTCTTTAGCATATTGCAGGATATCTTTAATTGGTTTAGAAGTCAGTATAATATAGTGTTGTTTTCTAACCTGATCTTTTTGTTTAGGATCGGTCCTGTTAGTTCGCATTGATGAAATGTCGAGAATGCTTTTTGAAAAATTAACTTTTTCTGACGATTTCTCCGGTTGACTACGATTAATAATCTCGATAGCAGTAGCAGTAGCAGGACTTTCAGGAGAATTTTCATTAATAGGTGCCTCATTAGTAGAAGTATCATTGAGTTTTTCAGAATTTTCCTCCTTGTCCTCAACAATGATTTGCTCTATGACTGAATGAGCAGGAGCAAAATTTTCTTCACTAAATCTATCTGGTTGAAACGGGAAAATTCCACATGCTTTGAATCTTGCCACTGCCTTTTCAATAGTAGCAATCCCCAAGTAAGCTTTACTGAATATCGTATGGTTATGGTTAATGAAAATTTGTTTTCATAAAATTATAACACTCCTTATTGAACACATTCTTAAGAGGCTTATAGAAAGATGCATCGAGAATGTGCGAGAAATAGGGGTGAAAGCAACACAACGTGAATGTGGTTTGAAAGGCAAATGTCATAATATGGCAAAGAAATATTGATTATCCATTAACAGAAGGACAGGGTCCTCTTCACTTGACTTAGTGGGTCTCTGGAAACGTTTAAGTCAATTTAAAAATAAATATTCGTTGGACCACCCAGTGTGTGAATATCTATAAATGGTTTTAGGAGGTCCTTCTCGCTGCAACAAAGGTGACATCTGTTTTCTTGGATAAATAAACATTGGGGCGTATATATTCCTGAAGCGCTTATGGCACACACTGCAGTGATATTCTTGTCACGCTCCCAACTCGTAACTCCTCCCACTTGCTTCTGTCCACTTGGTGCTCAGTAAAGAAACTTAAATGGACCTTTAAAGGTGCTTTAATCTGGTCTGTTGAATAGATATAAAGCGAAATAAAACAATTGTTTGTTTAGCTAGAACTGTAATTGAAAAAGGACAAGAAATAGAAAGTTATAAATTGTGAGTGAATATCTAAACATAAGGAACTTAATTAGAAAATTACAATTTACGAACGAAAACGCCATAACACTTCACACATTATCGTTTCCGATTTATTACGTAAATTGCGAGCGTGAAAAAAATCTCTCCAAAACTTGAAAGGTATAAGCCCTACGCCTGTCGCTATTTCATTGTCTTCCCGCAGCCCCTCCGAAAATACTTGTTTATGCATTTTAAATAGCGACCGGTCTAAGGTCAAGTAGGCGGAGACTAACATTCTAAGAAGTAATGCAGACTAGATTTATTTAGATAACCGGCCCGAAAATATTTTTATTTGCTTTGAATAGAATTATTTGTTTTGAAATATAATTATTTGGTTGGAAATTATAGTTTTCCAACACCCATTTAACCAATCTATCTCGGCTAACTTAACTTCTTTGCTAAAGTTGTGTTTAATTTGATGTTTTTCAGCTAATTCCAAAGCCAGTCGCCTTAGTTCATTTGTAGTGATGCCATCAAATAGTTTTGATCGGCTAACTACATGATCTGCTAAGGTTTGTTCTTGCTTCACAGAAAAAACGTATTTCCGATCCAATCCCAGCTTACTACTATCATTTTCCTTTAGCCAATCCCTCAATCTTGTTAGGGGCATGCTAAACATTGTAGCTGCTTTTTTTACCAAACCCCATTTTGGCGAACTGCTCCAAGAGCATTTTTGAGGTTTTCCTCCTTGCACATAGACTTTTTTGTTGTTTTTTTAAGTGATCGTACATTCTAAAAATCACAAAAACATTGCGTTGTTAACCTTTCATTTCAATAAGGGGTAACAAGGTGACCGAATTGCCCCGTATGACGGCATTACCCTAGTAAAAAACGTTTCACAATATTAACAATTTTCGTTTAAATAATCATATAAATTCAAACATAAAACACACTTTGTTTTAAATATGAAACATCGAAACATACTTTTAAAAAACTTATTTTATTTTAGTAGGGAATTTTATCACGCTAAAACAGTCTGCAATTAGAAATGAGTATAACAGTTACAAAGTAACCCTATGCACCTCTACCCGACACACCAAACTTTGTAACTGAATTTATACAATTAGTTTCGAAAGCAATCGGAGTGAAATGTACAAAAACAAATACTTCACCGGTCCGTTTTCAACGACTACAAACCAACTTTTTAATTAAAGAACGGGTCAGTGAAATAATTTAGATATACATGAAAGTGTAACATAACCGTATAGTTTGCTTGATGAACTTTTACAAACTTTTCCCGTTCGTAGTTTTCTCCAGTTTTTTTTGCACACCTGTTCTTGGTGTTTTATTAAAACCAATTTTAAAACATTAAATTTGTTTTAAATCCACTTTACTATTAGCACTTGGTACTAGTATTACAACCGAATAATTTTACTTTATTAATTTAAAAGTTTTTACTCACATTGAGTGTGATGATGATCAAGCAGCAATAGGAAGATTTAAAAAAAAAGCCCATTTCCTATCCATGTACCTAGAGATTGGTATAACTTAGTAAGATCAGCAGGAACAAAACGTAAAACTACTGCTAAAAAAAAAACAGAGGAAACAAAACAAACAGAAAAAAACGGGTGTGGTACTGCCGGTAAAAGTTATACTTCTATACACGTTTTCGCCGTTACAAATTTATATGGGAGTCAATCTGCACAACCATTACATATGTAATGCTATAGGTAAGAGAGAGCATAAAGAAAAAAATAATTAGTTATATAGGTATATGGTGCATCGTTTGCTGTATATAAACATTTGACCTGTAATAGGAGTATAGTAAATAAAGGATTGTATCAATATTTTAATGAAAATATATATTTTTATTTTCATATTTTCATATGTGTATAAAAACAATTAATTGTTTATTTTGTTATTAATATAAAAATTACAATACAATAAACACACTGCAATATAATTCAATATAATAATACAATATAAATTAAAATGCAATATTCATAAGTATTTAAAACTGCCAACATACATAACTTACTTTATGAAGATAAAAATAAAAAACCAACAACTCGGATTATGTTGTAAATTTTCATTTTATTTTAAAATTTAGCATTTTTGCGTATATTACATATTATATTTAATAGGATAAACGTGAGGTTTTTAAATATTTTAAAAATATAAAAGGAAATTCATATTGTGATTCGAACTCACAAACACCAGCGTATGAACCAAACATGTAAAGGATTTACCAATTAGACATAACACTAACGGATTTTAAAATTTACAGTTCTCGGTCAAGTAATTATTTTGAAATACAAAAGCCTAAAATAATTACAAACGTTTAATAAATACCGTAAAATAGTTTCGAAACACAATTCAGATTTCAGCTTTAATCTATGCTTTCTAAAAATTGCAAAGCCAAACAGAGATTGATGAAGGTGTTAAAAGAGACATGGGGAATCTAAAATTTGCATTCCATGACATGTCTTTTCAACTAAGCAGAAATTCTTAGCGAATTATCCATCCAGATACTGACAGAGAATGTAGCGTAGAATTAATTTTAAACTGTTTGTCCTCGTTTTAGTGTAGTGTTTTTGTATAATTTATGTTATTTTTAATGTTTCCACATTCTACGCTTGCCGGATAGTTCTTATTTTGACGAAATGCCCCTGAAGATGCTATTTTAAGCGAAAGTACTTGGGCTAGATTTAATTAACTTGTGCTCGATAATAGCCTTATTTTCAAAGTTCAATATTTTCTGTCTTTAAGAAGCAACACTAAAATGGCTTCGATACGGACGCAATAGCGACATCTGATAATATAACCGTAAACTAGTTTCGAAACACAATTCAGATTTCTGCTTTAATCTGTGCTTTCTAAAAATTGCAAAGTAAAACAGACGTTAACGAAGGTGTTAAAAGAGACATAAAATATTGATCTGCAAGTTGAAGAGTTGTAGTGAAAGTGCATCTCCCTGTTTTAGTCCATTGTTTATTTCAAATAGCTCCGAGTATTGTTGTCTCACCTTACATCGTAACCGTTTCATACACATCCGTATCAACCTGACTAGTTTTTTTGGAAAGCCAAGTTCCTGCATCGCTGTCCACAGTCTGTTCCTGCATACTCTATCAAATCCTTGTTTAAAATCTATAAACATCTGATGAAGCTCACGATCAAACTCCCAGCATTTTTCTATTATCTGTTTGATTGTGAATATCTGGTCAATAGTAGAGCGGCCCCATCTAAATCCGCATTGATGATCTCCAACGATTTCTTCTGTGTATGTTTTGGTTCTTTCTAGCAGGATGTTTGCCAGGATTTTGTAGGTGTTGTTTAGGAGTGTTATTCCCCTATAGTTAATAAATTGCTTTTTGTTTCCTTTTTTGTGTATTGGTATAATAACCCCTTCTTTTCATTCATCTGGCATTGTTTCTTCTCGCCAAATGTCTTGAATTAGCTTGTATGTAGAACTGTACAACGCTTCTTGTCCATGTTTTAAGGACTCTGCGAGTATACCATCGCTACCTGGCGTCTTATTATTTTTAAGTGTTTTTAATTGCCTGTATTACTTCTTTATATGTCGGGTATGGGTCTTCTATTTCAGCTGTATGTACCTCTATGTTTGATGTACTTCTGCTAGATTGGTCATTCAATAGTTGATAGAAGTATTCCTTCCAGTTTTTCAAGTTTTCTGTTCTTGCTTGTTATTCGGTCTTGATATCTGAAACTTCTTTGAAGAACTGTCTCGCTTATTTGTTCTTTTTTTTATATCTCTGATTATTTGTTCCTGATACTCTCTCTTTTTCCTTTTCATTAGCTTTCTTGTCTCTGTCCTTCTTTGTCTATACATTTCATTGTTGTTGTGCGAGGGGTTTTGTAGCATGTTCCTTCTAGCTATATTTCTTGCTGTTATGGAGTTCAGGCAATCATCATCGAACCATTTTTTTGTTGTCTTCTTTTTGTATCCTAGTATTTCATCTGATACGCTTGTCAGAGCTAATTTGATATTTTTCCAAGCTGAGTCTATGTTGTTATAGTCTGCTGTCTGTTTTAGAGCAATTTTTATAGCCTTTTGAATTACGTAGAACTTCGGTATTCCATAATTGTGTTTGGTGTATTCTTGTGTGTTTTTTGGACGCAATTCTTGTCCTTATCTTTGCTTTTACCAGAAACTGATCCGTGTCTCCATCAGCTCCTCTTAGGCTTCTTACGTCTAGACAGTTACTACTCCTCCTGGCATCTATTAGAACATAATCGATCTGATTTCTTGTGACGCCGTCGTTGGAGACACATATTTGTTTGTTAAATTATTTTGATTATTAAATCCTAACTTAAAATTACAGTAACCGATGTTATTGATTATATTAATATGTAATTAATAATATTAGTAATATTAATTTAACGTATCGTTTCAGGAACAACATATGAATGAAATGTCAGATGTTGGTAGTTCATATTTTTTTCCTAGGTGGCGTAAATACCCAACCTGACACTTACTGTGAGTTATCGTATTTTTTAAATAATATTTTTAAAAAATATTAATAACAGGAAAAACTAGACCCTGATATAGTTAATTTTATAAAAGAATGATGAACACTGAGTAAAATGAGGAATAATATTAAAATAGATGCATTATTATTATTTAATATATTTAACAGGATGATTTAATAGTTTTAACAGTATAATTTTAGTGTGCAAGAATATAGAAATAAAGGTCAAAAGCAAAACTCATAATATACTAATTCAAATAATAATATTATTACAATAAAAAAAACATTAAAAAGTAAAAACTAATAAATTTGAATAATAAAATCAGAAAAAAGTTAGATTCCAAAAAAATGGATTTAATAAATAAATGATGTAGAAAAACAAAGTGGACAATCACTGGACAAAATTAAACTTATAACGAACTTGGACAAATATAAGAAGAAAAAAAATCAGAACACCAATCTGACCTATTTTTTTAAAACCTAAAGGTATAACAAGAATAAGGAACAATACAAATACGAATATGTTGTAAGATTAAAAATACTAACAGTTTCGTCTGTGAGAATATTTAAAAAGCACTACAAAACGCAAAAACAACATTGTTGTTTTTGTTTAACTATAAATGTCTATTTAGCTTCCTAAAATCTAAATACTTGGAGGATAAATCGTTATCCCAGAAGTTCAACCTTTATTAAAAACAAAGACAACTATAAACCAGTACACATAATAGTGTTCACAGAACGGATTGGTCCATCGAAGTTCTGATAGGGTATAGCCAGCTCTGCTAAATTTGAAATTCAAACTGTCATTTAAATTTTAAACCGTCCAATTTCACCAAAACAATTAAATAGGTCGACATCAGTAATATTTTTAGAACCACTAGATGGGAAATATTTCCTTTTAATTTTCCATAATTGAGAGGGTTGAGTAATTATTTTTAAAATATTTCATTAAAACAAAAATGAAAAGCCGCATATTATTGTATTCCTTAAAATATGCAAACATCAAATGAAGCACGAGATATTCAAAAGAAAAAGTTGTCCTGACTTGTATTTTAGTCAAATTTCAATTTTTCTGGTCAAGAAACTTATTTGCTGCCTATAGACCTCTAGGACTTTCTTTTTTTTTAAATCAGTTTTTAATAATTGTATTTATCTATTTCTTTATCTCGGTATATTATAGCTAACTCAGCTAATACCAATTTATCATATCGTCGACTACTCTATGGCTGTCTTGCTTGATTCCTAATTTGGTGTATTTTTCCGTATATGCGTGACCCATTATTCTGATCCACTTTTTTTACCGCTATATTATTTTCCATTATACCATTCTTGTTTTTTGTGATTTCTGTTTAGCATCATGTGTCCAGCAACTGCTTTTTTATACATTTTTCATATTTTTTCAGTTTGCTTTTATGTTTTTTGTATGTTTACACTGTTTATTCAGCATTTTATTTATATTCTTTGCATAATTAATTTTCTACATGCCATTTGTCTTTTGTTGCCGTGTTTTTAGTTTGTTTTTGACTTGTTTTCTTTACTTTGCAGTAACTATAGGATGGTCTGACTAATTATATTGATACTAGCTGCTAGGTTACATAATCTTTGATTATTATTATTTATTTTTTTATGTTTTGTGTGTTTACCCTAGTTTGTCTTTTTCTGGATACATCGATATTCAATTTCTTGTTTAACAACACTGTTGAATTATATATTTTTACGATGGATATATTAAATGGTTTGATGGTAATTCTTAGCTAAGCCGTTTAATAATTGAATTAAATTGCATAATCTTATTTTTTATTATATTATTTTTTACATGAAATCAACTTTAACGTGAATATCCGCCAGAAAAAATTATAGCATTTAATTCATCTTTAAAAAGACAAACACATGACATGATGACAGTAAAATTTTTCTGTTACTGATTCCATAGTAAATTATGAGGGAAAAACCAGGAAAAAACCTCATAATACTATCCCGACATGGTAAGTTTTTGGTCGTGCATTTAGTTTACCTTCAATAAACACCAAATTCTGATTTTATATGTTTCGTTGTTTAAAAAACATAAATGATATATCCTCTATATGTTACTGACTTACTAATACTGGTATTTTCTTATTAATAACTTCCTCTTTCAATATTGGTAACCAGATCCAGAGTTTTATGCAGTAACATACTGTGATAAGGTGTATAAACAAGTACAATTAGAGAAGGATTCTCTCAGTGTTGCAGCAACTGATATTCAAACCATTTCAAGAAATTTGGCTGGTTAATTTCCCCATGATAATCACTAAGTTGAGTTTTTGAACAAAATATTGCCTCAGCACCCTCTTTAAATCCTGTTTTATTTCCAGCATGGAGTATAATATATCTGCAATGATATTATTTTAATGTTTATATAACAAAGCTCTTGTCATCCGTTTTAGTAGTTTTGTCAAGAAACACGAATTGGTATATACCTTCATCCTTCGCTTCTTTATATGTTCTCAAGGATTGCAGTCTTTTACAAACAACGTTAGGTAATTCCATAAATCTTCGTGGTGGATTAACCTTTATCCATTCAAACCCAAGCTCTTTGAGGAATATTATTAAAGAAGTGGTGCTACCAATTCTTTATCTCTCAGTTAGGGCCGCAATGATTGAACTGTTAAGTGCTGTTCTAAGAGCATACAGAAATAAAATTATGATAAATGTATACTTGTTATAATCATACTTACTTCTCTGGTACATAGAGAAGTTCTTAGAGCTTGTATTTGTTACTCGTTTATTATTGCAACGCTTTTTTTTGCTGATTCGAACTGTTCACCTTTTTTCTACATTTGACATATGCTGCTTACTGTTCTTACACTAATTTTAAAGCAGCAGCTACACGCTAAAATAATACAAATATTTGTAAAGTAATGATATTTTATTCGCATGTTACCTCTTGCACAGAGTTTAAGGGTAACAAAGGGCCATTATTATTCATTTCTTCTTAAAAATAGTTAACTAATGAAGCCACAAGTTCTTTGCATCGACTATTTAGCTGTTTGGGCATTTTGACAAATAAATAAATGTTTTTCAGAAGATAACCCCAAAAATTGATGATACCACGAGTACAAAAGACAGAAAACTGATTGAAAACTTGGTGACCTTGGTGACGTGCACACAACTTTATTTGGCTTTTACTGTATCTACTACGGTCAAGAGAAAAATGGAAATGGATTATTCTACACTTTGAGGAAAGATACCAACCAAAAGGAAAAAGAAGACAGCGAAAGATATAGACACATGTTAATATGTGCTAAAAATTTATTTTTTATTTCAAATTTATTTTTTTAATATTTTTTGTGTGATGAATAGGATTATTTAAGTTTAAATTTCTGATGGCATTCATGTTTACCGAAACGCATTGCCATAAATACGCTGAAAATTGAAAACAGTGTTTGATTTACGACAACATATTTAATCAAGACTCATCAATACATTTTTACTGTTGTGTTATTTTTTCTGGCGATTTAATATTTTTCATTTCACATCCACTCACTTTTTATCTTTATCTTTGTTTGTGTTTGATTGAATAAGCTAAAACGGGTTCGTTTCACAGTCGCGGTTCATTCTTCTAGAATTCTGTCGCTCGTGATAATATTTTTGCTTTGGTGAGCACAAAGCGGTGAGGCTTTGATGAGATTATGTTTGATTGCTTTAGTATCCCAAGGAAAATAAATTGAATGCAGCTATGCTTTCGGATTTGCTTTCTTTTAAAACGTCATTTTAACAGCTTTTTTACTGCCGTCGTAAAACCATAAATATTTGAGCAGAACAATTTTATATGCTATAAAAATTGCAGAAGCTTTTAAAATAATAATTGTGTGTTGCTCTATGTCTAACTTTATTCTCAAAACCTTCTTTAGATTTTTATACATTTATACCGCCCTACTAAGCGAAAAGGGGTATCTGTTATCTATATTTATAAGTCAAGAAGATATTTCATATACTACCAATATTATTTTGGATCCATTGAAGTTATATTTAGCGTTGCATTTTTCAGAGGACATAATTTTATATTTATTTTTTGATTTAATTTAAAATTATATTGGCATATACAATAGGCCTAGATCTGTTTTGCAGCAGGGGCCGTAGATAATAAAACTCAGCTGGATGTCATTTTTACCGACTGTATCAAAGCTTTTGATAAGATTGATTACTGTATACTTATTGAAAAGCTCAGTTAATTTGGTTTTGATTCAGAAGCATGAGGCCATATCTTTATGATAGATTAAATCAAGTTAAAGTGGGGAACAGTTTATCTAAGCCATTTATGTCGACATCAGGTGTATCACAAGATAGTAACTTGGGTGCTCTTCTGTTCGCTAAGAAATTTCGCTTAAGATTTTTTGAGAAATTTCCACTTTGCAGGACTCTAAGATCCTGCAATGTTATCTGAACTCAGTAAGTCAACGCTTCGATAATAATAAAATGTTTCTAAATACTTCTAAATGTTCTGTTTTTACTATCACTCAAAAAACACAATTAATTTATGAAGAACCAATACAAAATTTCTAGCCCTGTACTTGAAAGAAAGAACACTTGCAAAGATCTTGGAGTAATGGTACAGCAAAATTTGAATGAATATTATCGGACATCAGTGGAAAGACATACAGAACTCTTGGCTTTATAATTCGTAATTCAAATTTTTTTAAATGATTTAAAACTCTAATATCATTATACAATGCACTGCTAAGACCTCACGTGGAGTATGACTCTCTTATATGGGCATAATAAGCCGAATTCAATGTTGATCTGATTGAAAAGCTTTAACAACGATTCTTGAAGTTTCTTTATGTCAGAAAGTTTGGTATCTATCCCTACACAATTTTTTTTAATGCTATGTATGTTAACTTGTTTTAAAGTTTAGCGACTGGATAACAGAAGAAATTTTCATTTAGCCCTTTTTATTTACTACGTTGTAAATCACATTAAATATATAAGTTGCTTTTTTATAAATAATATTAAATTTAATGTTCCAAAAGTACATCTAAGAATTAATAACAAACAACTGTTCTCAACTAATAAGACTGATTGTTCATCCATAAATGTTAGAAGAATGTAATCAAGTGATATTATTAACTGTGATATAGACTTTTGAAATTCTTCTGTGAAACAAATAAAAGTTGCTTTTGAAACAAATTTTTAGTCTGTAAAAGTTGTTGTTTTAAATTTAATTTAAATATATGTTTTAGATATACAGTATTTTTTTATAGACGATTTAAGAAGATTCAATAAAAACTGGATAAAGGCGGCGCAAGATAGACGGGGTTGGAAACATGAGGAAGAGGCCTATGTTCAGCAGTGGACTCTTGAGGCTGGATGATGATATAGTGTTTTTGACTTGTTTTATTCTATCTAGGATTAGTTTTTATTATAGTTAATGATTTTTAACAGTAGTAAGCACTCTCTTAATGTAATAAAAATCATTTTGTGTTTTAAAGGAGGTTAAATAAATAACTTAATAAATAAATAAATAATTATAAAATCAACAAAATCTGTTAAAACACATTAAAATAAGTTTTTTAAATTTTAAAAATGGCGCATCATACGGAAAATATGATACAAACTAGAGATATAATTTTTAACCCACAGGGTTTGAAGATCACAGGAATAATATTGCCGAATTCTACCAAAACTGTACTGATGGCCAGAAATTATGAAATGCGAAGTAGAAAATGCTAAAAATAATGCTAAAATTAGAAAAGCTTGTGGTCCAGATGATACACCAACTGAGTTTCTGAAACTAATAGAGAAGGATAACATAAAATTAGTAGTAAGACTAGATAGTTTTAATATTCACTAGTAATTCAATATATAACACCGGAGTGATTCCCGCAGATTGGCTTAAATCCGTCTTTATCGCAATACCTAAAGAACACAATGCGAGAAAATGCTCAGAATATCGATTAATTAGCCTAATGAGCCACACTCTTAAAATTTTTCTCAGAATACTTCACAACAGAATTAGACGCAAATGCGAAGAAGATCTTGAAGATACCCAATTTGGTTTTAGAAATGCAATGGGAACCAGGAAGGCACTTTTTGCGCTTAACATCCCATTACAAAAATGCCGTGACCAAAGAAAAGATGTATTTGCATGTTTAGTGGACTTCGAAAATGCATTCGATAAAGTACCGCATGTAAAATTAATGCAAATACTGAAAAATATCGGAATAGATGACAAGGATATTCGTGTCATTAAAAATTTGTATTGAAATCAAACTGCTATCGTAAAAATTGGAGATAACTACACCGATGAAATCTCCATACAACGAGTAGTCAGACAAGGTTGCATTTTGTCGCCAACATTGTTCAATGTTTACTCGGACCAGTTATTTAAAAAGGCACTTGAGGGACAACCATACGGAATAAAAATCAACGGGGAACCACTTAATGTGATTTAACAAGCAGACGATACAGTAATTCTATCAGATAATAATAAATTCTATCAGTTAAGTGCTACGTTTGGTCTGTACTTTTGTATAGTGCAGAAGTGTGGACGCTAAAAGTGTCGATCATAAACAAAATTGAAGCATTGGAAATGTGGGTTCGTAGACAAATGCTGAAAATACCTTGGACAGCAAGAAAAACTAATGAAGAATTACTAAGGGGCGTCAACAAAAACAGAGAACTGCTAAAGACTTTAGCAGTTCTCTGTTTAGCTCTAGCTGTTAAACATCGAAAAATGTCTTATCTGGGACATATAGTAATATAGAAAGAAAATAATATAAAAAAATATAGAAAGTCGATATAAAAGTTTACAACTGATCCCTAAAGGCAAAATAGAGGGCCGTAGAAGTGTAGAAAGAAAACAAGTTTCTTGGTTAAAAAACATTCGTGAATCTACTCAGATACCAAATGCAGGACAATTATTCCATATTGCACAAGATCGAGAAGCCTTCGCAATGGTGATCGCCAACGTCGGATCAATCTGATGTGGCACGCGAAGAAGAAGAAGAATCTGTACCCCAGAGTTAGACGAACATAAGTCTAAAAATTGTGATTTTCGGGTTTTTGATGTTTTGTGTGTAAAATATAATTCTACATCGAGCCATAATAACGTAACTCCTTTAAAAATTATACTTTCCTTAAGTAAGTCCTTAAGTCCTTACCCACATCATAGCGAGACAAACGTAATTCCACTTACTACATTATGGCTCTGAGGTTTTGCTTGAAACCTATAAAACGTAAGTTCAAGTGTACTGTAGCCGTGGTAACTAGGTTTAGGATGTTATAGCTGCAAGTTGAGCTGCATAGTAGTAACAGCCCTGTGGTGAATGCTGCTTAACTGGTCTCTCATAGTGACTCCGATACAGAAGACAATAAAAACGTAGAGAGTCAAGAAAAAGGTAAAAAGCGAGTAAGACATAAAAAAAATGAAAAAAATATATAAGGAAGAAGAATAGACTTACCGGGAAGGAATGTGTTAACACAAAAATATGGTTGTTAAAAAAATATCAATGAAACCCCCTTGTTATGATAAGTATCGCCTAAAATGTAACCAGAGGTTTACAGAAGAAGACAGATTAAAAATACACTCTGAATATTGGAATGTTAAAAGAAACTGGAACTTGGCTAAAAGAGCAGTTTATTGTCTTGTATAAAAACTATGCCAGTTAATAAGCAACGTCAGAGGGATAAGAAAGAACAAATCTTAAAGTCATTCATTATCGTTAATGAGTTCATATCATTACCGTTATCGGTATCTTTGTTTGTTATCTGTTACTACTTTCACTATTCATTTTTACTATTTTTTTTTGTTTTAGTACATATTATATTTTATATTACTCCTTTCTTTGTAGCGGAGATTAAAGTAAAATTGTCTCTATACAAAGACGAGTTAACTTATTATTTTCGTTTTTGTAAGCAAACATATTCGAACTTACCCGTTATCGGAGTTATGCAAACAAATGCAATTATTTTACAATTCGTTTTATGCTACACAAAAGCGGATGAAAAATCTAGTTCGTGTACAAAACGGTTTTATTTAAAATATGCGCCGAAAGAAAAAATTTAATGTTACATATTTCAATATACATGATGTTAAATTCCTCAAAGTTTTTATATTTAGATTAAAGAGTACTGTAGACGGTGTTTCGTTTTGGTTTGGTCTTTGTTTTAACCCATATTCATCGGAGATAAAATATTTTAATTAATTTTATTATGTTTATTGTATTATGTAGTTGTATTAGGTAGTTATTATAATGCCCAGAACTTTAAGTGTGTTATTTGGATAGTAACATTTAAACTTAAATATAAAAAACTATCTCAAAATATGTAGTGAATTGGAACAAACAATTAATATAGGTATTTGACTTTAAAGTTTTTACTCTATTAAAATTCAGTATAATGTTACAATACACTCTGCCTGGGGTAGGGTGAGGAACGGGTGGATTGAGTAACTCGGAAATCACCTTACTGCAGCTGCTCCCAAGCCCGGATAAAAGAGGAGGGTTGAGCGAAGGGTTAACTACCCACCCTTGGAAAAAGAAACTAGTCATGAAAACTGCAACTTTTCCTCGGAACCGGACAGATAAACACAAAAAACGACAAATGCAATGTTAAAGGACTATGAATATTGGAACTTGGAATGTCCAGAGTTGGTACAGACCTGGAGCTGCTATAAATGCTGTGGAACAACTGGAAAACATAGAAATGGATATAACAGCTGTCCAGGAAATAAGAGGGCCAGACGATGGAAGTATAAAAATAAGTAAATCCACCATATTCTTTAGCGGTAACAAAAACGGAAGACATGAATTTCGAACGGACTTTGTGATTGGAGAAAACCTAGTAAAGAATATACTAAATTTTAAACCTATAAATGAAAGGATATGCTACATACGAATGAAGGGAGAAGGATACAACATTTCGATTATCTCAGCGCATGCACCAACGGAAGAGAAGGATGAAGATATCAAGGATGACTTCTACGATGTCCTAGAAAGAGAGATAGATACGATGCCCAAACAGGATATGCGCATACTCTGCGGGGACTTTAATGCTAAAATAGGCAAAGAGCCTAGCTTATACCCACAATAAATAAACACAACCTACACAATATATCCAACGACAATGGCTTAAGACTCACAGAAACTGCATCAGCTAATAACATGCTAATAAAGTCAACCATGTTTCCGCATAAAGACATCCATAAACAAACCTTGGTCTCAAACGACCATATTACGCTAAACCAAATTGACCATATCATTGTAGATGCCCGTCATGGTAACAATATTATAGACGTAAAAAGCCTGACTTGTGGTCAGGGATAAGTATACAATAACCTTAGTACTATTAACTGTATTGTCTTTATTAACAGGTTTTGCCCGGAAGAAGAAATATTACTGTGATTTGAACGTCTGAAAAAGCAAGTTGTTTTTTATCCATACCCTGCAGTGAAAATTAGCATAGTTCTTATCAAATAATAATTGTGGAAGGTATTTTGTGTATGGAACGGTAAAAACAAACAAACAAAAAGTGTATAATATATTTGGTACTAGTTGACTAAGTGAAAACTCTTTTGACTAGAAAGAAATTGGGTTCCTGTGAGATAGGAGTTTGGTCTAGGAGCTTTTGGAAAGACTGTTGCAGCGATAGTGAGTGCGAGAGACGTTGACAAGCAGAGAAGATAGCAGGCGTGTGTAGAGTAATTAAGAGTCCAAGCAAAAGGTAGGCAGATCGCAGTCGCAAGAAGAAAAGGAGCCAGTAGAGAATTCTTGGAAATAAAAGGTTAGTTTGCCATAAAATCAACACAGACTTTCAGCCACGATCATAACTAGATTATAAATGATTTGGTTTTTTTATGTTTTATTCAGTGATTTCATTTCACAATAAATATAGAAATAAAGAAGTAATACTTCTTGAAAGAAAATTCTTTGCATTACAAATATAAATACAAGTGCAAACAATTATTGATAATTGGTATAGGAATTTTAATAAATTTGTTATTTTAATTATGCTTTTTAGCGCATTAATTTTAATAAATTATTTAATAGCTTAATATCACAAAATTATTTGGTTTAATTTATTTTTTTATTATCCATTCTTTCTTGTTTATAAAGATAAACATTAATGACCTATATTCCCACAAAAAGGTAAACATATTTATATATAATATTAATCAACCTATATTCATCCATATCGACAAAAAAGTAAAAATATTTATTACCTGACAAATCCATCAATTAAGGAACCGGCGAATGATTCAGTCGACAAAAAATGGCAGATTTAATGATGAATGAGGTGCGAAGAATTCTAAGAGAAAATATAACAAGATATTACAGGGAAAACAGGGTCGTATAATAGGAGTGACGAAGACGAATGGTCTTTGTCCATTTGCGGGAAGTTTATGAAGGGAAATTGATATAAAAATCAGATGAACAATTTAAAATTAAAGCGAGTGTTAGAAAATGAGTGAGTACATTCATTTTGCGTTATTTAACAACAGGTTATTATGTTAAAGGAATTATTTTAATTGTAAATGGCGTGTTTTAAGACAGAAAAAAAGTTTCATTTATTTAAAAAATATATATTCTGCATCTTAAAAACAGAAGGCTTCTTAATTAGTCGTTGTCATGGGTCCTGCAAGGACGAAATACGTAGGGGGGAGTGTTGTACCTTTGGGTTAATTTCATTTCGTTTGGCTCAAAATGTTTCAGAATAGCGACCATTGAAGCATACAGAAGGAGATACAACTTTTATCTATAAACGACAAAGTATAAGTCTATGGATTCGTTTCAGTTACCTTTTAAAATAAAAATAAAATTTTCTTGACAGGTCGTCCAAAGGTACGACACTGGGTTGTGCCTTTGTCCACATTATGTTATACCTGTGGCCAGAGAACAAATTACCTTCGATTAAGAAGAAACAACACAAACAAGCGGGATCTTATTTATTACATGAATTTTAAGATGACAAATATGATTATAACCCGACAAGCGAGAGCTGGCGGGTTGCGCGTAGAACAAATTGAAAAAAGGAAGGGATTGTTTCTTTCTATTGCAGTCAGCTAAGAGTTCACATCGTGTAATTAGTGCTAGATTTCTGATAGTGTTGTTTACTGTTACATACTGTCAAGTATTTACGTTTTTATTTGGAGTGGCCCTATATTATAAACTATTATTTATATTTCACCCGCCAGCTCTCACTTGTCGGATTATACTTTACATGGTATGTATCAAATTTAGCATGAAAAAAAAGTTAACATTAAAGAATAATATTTTGTTGGCGTTGTGATTTTCCAACCAAATATGATAAAGGCAGTTTTTTTATTATGTCGCCTTCGGAGGCACAAGAAGCTTCCTCATCTAAATCGACAAATTTATTGTTTCCAATAACTGTTTTTAAATATTTGACCATGTATTTGTCATCTAAAATCTCAACTATCTAGGCAACATAGTGTGCAATATTCTTCTTACTGGCCACTTTTACGAGAACAAAATTACCTTCTTCTAACTTAGGAAAACTTAGCATTTTTTCCTCGTCACTTAAATCCTATGTTATATTTTTCATCTCTTCATCAGATTCATCTGAACTATCGCAGAGAAAATTCCTTTTGACTGACTGGTTTTTTCACCTTACTTTGCAATTGTTCCTCTTTCTCGAGGGTGTTTGTCAAAATTCTTGTTTTACCACGCTTTACAAACTTTACAAAGGGGCTTTTGACGTAAGCGTTATTTGCCCTGTTGTCATTAGACTGCAGGGAAAGTGTCGGTATCAAGTTTGATGTTGATGGATTTGCAGATAGCTGAAGGCTTGATAAGCAAGATGTCGTATTAGGATTCTCTTCTGATTCTGGGTTTGGACGGTCTGTTACATAGGACGACAGATATTCGTGGTCGCCAAATATATTTTTATTAACAGGCCATATCCCTGTTTTTTTAAATCCTTTGAAAATGTTTGCAGTAGTAAATGCTTTTGAAAATGCCTTGCCTACGAGTTCAGCTACGTCATACAAACTTATAGGACGTGCAGGATGGATCATAGTTCACTCATTAGCTATGGTGTTGTAGTAGGTTTTTTATGGTTCAAAAACAGTCCTGTCAAGAGGTTGAGTTCTGTGCAGTGGCATGGCAGGTGTGTGGCGGCAACGTTAATAGCACAATGTTATTTTCCTTCGTCAAATTAATCACGGAAACTGTAGTATGGGACTCGTGATTATCGAGTATTAGTTGCACTTTTTCTGGCTTTCTAGGCTTAACGTGGGCTATCAAACGCTGCAAGTAGTGTAAAAAATCTTCTTGTTTGACCATTCTGATGGATTTGAACCTCTAATTAAATCCGGTGGTGCACCATGTAACAAGTGGTCCTTGAAAAATACGCGAGGGAATATTAACATGAGCGGCACATGGTTACCAATGGCATTAACAGCAGCAATCAAAATTACATTGATCTCTCTCTCTCTCCGGATGTCATACTACCTAGTTGCTTTACACCTTTTAAGACTATTATCTTAGGAGGGGCATGGTTTCTGGTTTCATCCAAATTATAGATATTGGCAGGGGAAATTTTATGTCATGACATTACTGTTTTAAGATTGTTGAAAAAAGCTTGGGTATTTTCTTTTTGTTAAAACTGGTTGACCTTGCCAGACTTGTAGCCTCGAGTTTTCTTAACGACAATAATGGATGCCGATTTATGAAGTGTTTTAGCCATTCTTTGCTGCAGTTGCATTTAAAATCCAATTGTCTGGTGTTTTTATTTTGGTTTCACGTGAGGATTGAAATGTAACGAATATTGTATCTTTTTTGTGAGTCCATATTGAAGCGATGCTGCCTGTGTCAAGTACTGCTCCAACTGTGATTCTTGTTCAAGTGAAAATACTTTTTTAATACCATTGTTCGCGTTGTATTCGAATGCAGGAAGTTCGGAGTTTACATGAGTTTGAATATGGTTAGATGAGGTTGATCGAAAAATATCATATTTTTTGGCAGCTTGTCGAACCGGAGTCTTATTTTTGAGGACGTCTTCGACAGCTTTATGCAAAGCACCTACATTCACTTTGTCTCTTTATATTCCACTTTTGCTTCGTGGCACTTTTTCTGTGAAGAAGTTTGGTATTAGTTTACTTGTTATTTAAGTAAAAAAGTAATAAAGTTCAATTTTGTAGACTTTATTAGTCGAGTGCAGTGAGGTTAATAAATCACATGAGCGATAAAAATTGCCTTAATGCTGCGGTGCATATTAAAGCAAAGAGACCACTGAGCTTCCTCTGATTTGAAAATTATTTATTTTCTATGCCAGTGTTTCCCACAGTGGGGGTCGCCATGAGGTACTAGGGGGGTCGACGAACATTCCCAAAATAAGACAAAAGCACCACTTTGTTAGATTATGTATTTTTATTTTAACAACGCCGTAAATAGAAATTAACAAAATTAATTATCAGACAAAATATAAAACTAAATATTAAAGTCCGTAAAAATAAAAGAGTAAAACAAAGTCAAATATTATAATCTTAATGAGAGCTATGCGCCTGTTTCTGTGAAACTAATCTTTCAAATCTAGGCTGTGTATTCGAGACACACACAATTATATCATTTTCAAATACGAGACGATTTCTAACTTTTGTTTTAATAGCAGTCATAGACGAGAAACTTAACTCACACAAATATGATGTTACAAATGGAACCAAACATTTTATAGCTTCACTCGCCAACTGGGGGTATTCCTGCATCTTTTCGGTCCAAAATTGGTCCGAGTTCTGGGAAAAAAATTGGAGCTTCAACATTCAATCACTTGATATTTCAATAAGTTTTTCTTTCATGTTTATTGGTATTTCAACATGCTGAAAGGAATCGACTAAAAACGGATTTAGTATCCATCTGCAACTGTCGTAACTGTTTTGAATTTTTTCGAGGAAATAATCGCAGAGCTGTTCTTTTAAATTGAGCAAAGTAACATGCATGTCAGCAAAAACTTTTTCAAAATTTGTAGCACTGTAATTGGATACATTTTCCATAATTTCCATAATATTTCTTGTAATTTGACGACAAGACCAGATTTATGTCCTGTCATAGCTTTAGCGCCATCTGTGCATATAGCAATACATTTACCCCAGTCAATATTATAATTACTTGTACGTTTCACAAAAGCGTCGAGTAAACATTTTCCAGTGATATTGGTCTACAATGGGGAACAAAAAATATTTTCTTGAATGCCATTATTTGTATCATATTTTACAAACGTAATGCATTGGGCACAGCTAGATATATCTGTGGATTAGTCCATTTAAAGAGAGAAGTACGTGCATTTATTAAGATTTTCCACAACTTGCGCTTGAATATCTTCTGCCATATCACTAATTCTTCTTTGGATAGTATTATTTGACAGAGGTATTGTATTTAATTTTGCAGCCTCTCTTTTCCCACACATTTTTTGTACCATTTCAACAGCTGCCGAAAAAATCAGATTTTCAGCAATTGTGTGCGAATTACTAGTTTTGGCAACACGATAAGCAACTTTATAACTTGCTAATAATGCTTTTTCATTAGTAGTGGTTGCCAAGGGAAAACTGTCTTGCTGTTTGTGAAGGACGTTCAGCTTTCTTTCAAAGAATTCTACGGGCTTATCTTTTTTATCTGGATGTTTGCTATTTAAATGTCGAAGTAACTTTGATGGCTTCATGCTTTCTATTGACAAGACTTGTCCACAAATAACACTATGTGGTTTATTGAAAATAACGGCAATCCATATTTAAGATATTCATCAATGTAGAATCTGTTTTTCTTTTTATTGCTGCAACTGCCACTTTCAGACGTAGATGGTTCTGCACTTCTTTTTAAAAACTTATCCATAATTTATAATTTATCGTAGACGTAAATACGTAAACGGGAATACGTAAGTCGTAAAATATTTACTCATTACTCAACACCGCGTTCGCCACCATAGACTGTTTGGATTCGAACTGAGTGTCCAGAGTGCCATCTAGTAGCGAGCGCTTTCGCGATTATCATGGAAGAGTTTTGCGATGTAGACACAAGTTAATATGTGGCGGTGTACAATGTGCAGTCGACTTTTTATTATTTATTTTTATTGTAAATGCTATTCTGGCAGAAGTACCTACTACTAATTACTAGTGGGACAGATCGCAATCATTAAAATAATTGTTTTTGATTTAAACTTAAACAGTAAAGTAAAGTTAAGTTTGAGAAACCATCAGATAATTGTAAATTAGGCACGCCATTTCTGTCAAATAATATTGAATAAATGAGTGGGGGGAAATTGGAGAGTCGCAAACAAATTTTTTAGCAAAAAGGGGTCGCGGTTTAGATAAGTTTGGGAAACTGTGTTCTATGCATTAAAAACACACATCAATGCCGATTTCGCGTTACTTAAGTGTCTATTTTCAGTGAAATTACAGCTAAATTAGAAAAAGTAAAATGTTTTGTCTTGTTATACCTTTGGCCATTGCCAGTTGTATCTCTGGTCAGGCTAAAGGTACAACAAACGTAATGTTCCAAAATACAATGTTTACGTCTACCAAAACACATTAATTTTTTAAGGTTATGTAAACTTTATGAATTGGTGAACACAAGTTTTTAATAGCAAACATAGTATATTGCTTACCTGGGAAATTAAAGATGAAACCAGCCACAACTTTGTAACACCCGACTCTTTATGTTCTCGCTAATTATTTACTTTTAACGCAAAAAATTTATAAGCCTGGCTCAATTCCAAAGTTTTTGGAGAAGACAACAATTTTAACGACAGTGTCCAGAGGTACAAGCGCCCAAAGGTACAACATTCTCCTATCCCATTCTATATAGGTTCAAACAATGTGTTACTATCCTTGCGGGAACCATTTAGATGATACTAAGATTGTAGCTCATAAGAACATCTTTATCTTTTTATCTTTTTATCTTTTTTCATCAAATGAATTTTAAATAACTTTTTTCCAAATAATCAACGTTTAAGTCGCAAAAAATATAGTCAATATACCCATTATACAGTTCAATGTAGAAATGTCTAAATTTTCTTTATAAACGCCATCTTTTATGCCACATTATTAAAACTATTTATTGCTTTTCCTATACCAGTGCATTTGATAAAGCTCATAAAATTCAAATAGATGGCTTGGTCAAACTCATATCTAGAGTTATATAGCTATATTCCTTAAAGTACATATTATTTCGTATAAGAAAACCAGAGTACATACGTACATACAAAATCTTACTTTCGAAAGGTTGAAATTACTTTCATTTCTACTTTTCTACGTGTATTCGCCGAGAACAGGCCATTTATTTTTGATTCTTAAGGTCGAATTACTAGAATAGGCCGTCATTTTCCATCTGCTTCTATAATATAAAACCCGATAGCAATCTAAAGAGGTATTTTTCGCGTGGCGGGAAATGTATTTCTTATTTAGATTCCATTTTCAGTGTCGGTGAAGCAGCAACAACAGAAGCGTGGAGGTATGCTATAAGTTATTGGTCGTATTTTGTTTTTAAGCACCTTTACCTTTTTACTACGATTTAATAAAAATGAGAACAAGCAAAACACATTCAATTAAAAATAGTATTTAGGATATTGTTGATGTTGTGATTTGAGGTATACAGATTGAACGAATTTAAAACTGATCATACAATTTAATATATGTCTGTTTGAACTGCATTTGAAATAGTGGACCAATATAAAACTTGGACAAAAATAAATCCATACCTGGATATAGACATTGTATAAAATATCTTTCAACTATATTTCTCGCAACAATGTTACAATGTTGTTTGCGTAAAGGAAGCGATAATAGTTCAGGGAGTAAAGCTCGAAAAAAGATAAAACTTCGCAATTTTTTCGCCCCGCATGCATTGAGTTGAAATTTTAACAGAAGGTAGGTGATAGCCCAAGGATCAAAATATATATCAAACCGAAGTGTTCTGAGTGGTTTTAGGGTTGAAAACTACCCCTAATTGTCAAAAATTATAAAATAACATATTAAATATGAATATGGTTAAGATTTGGTTTGAATTAGTTAAATAATGATTATTTAATACTTTTGAATAGAGTTTTATCATATTTCAACCCTTAAAAAGCAACCCTTGTTAGAGATTAATGTAAAAAAATACTAATTCTAAAAAATGATTTCGCTTTGGATCGATTTGGATAAAAATTTGGATTTAAGCTTAATTCACCCACTGCTTTATAGTTTATGTCATGTCGACGAACATAGATTGTTCTTAGGGGTAAAAACTACCCCTAATTTTTAAAAATTTTAAAAAAACGTTACAAATCTTAAGGTGAGTGAAATTAGGTTTGGATTAGTTAAATAGTGTTTTTTTTATACTTTAAAATACAATTTCATACATTTTCAACCCTTAAAAATCAATTGTTATGAGTGCTATGGGTGAAAACAATTTTTTGCCAAAATTTTGCAACTTTTCAACTTTTGAATATTACCCTTTATAACATTGCAGTTTTTATAAACTAATTTAATAGATATAAATTAAAAAAAGTAGAATCAAATACAAAAAAATTTATCAACATAAAAAGGCACCATATATTCTTATACATTTACATAAATAGTTGAAAATATTTACATTTATAACAAAAACAACAAAAGTTCATCGGGTACAGGTTATTTGTTCATGCGTACGGGTAATAACAAACCATCTTTGGAATCCCATCCCCAATCTGTTGCTCTGATATTTTCATTGCCAAGCCATAGACATATGAGCAGATGTTTTATTCTGTTGTATGGGATTTCAAAATAAGAACGCTTAAAATTTCGTATAACGCCCCACTACCTAATATACCGGTTTTGTAGATTATTATGCTCCGAAATGTACTGTACTATACTAATGGAATTTTCCGGAAAAAAAATTAATTGCTTTTTTTAACGTATTTCCTTCATTTTTAACGATAGAGTGTTTCTTCAAAAAGGGTTTTGTAGAGGTTTGTAAGAGCTACAAGGATCTGTGAATTAAATCGTTTTGGAACCCTTGGTTTTTAAATGGTTCGAAAAAGATGGTGCCTGATCGTAAATCGATGCTTTAAACGGCTATATCTCGCCAAATATTCATTGTAAAACAAATCTAAATAAAGAAAAATTTTAGTCATTAAAAAAGCTACAATTAAATACATTTTTATTTTTTTCATATATTCAGTATTTTTGGGGATATTTAAAAAAAGAAGGGTAAAAAATATGAAATTGTAAATCGTTTCTCGCTTTATGCTGTACTTTTTCTAAAACTAAGCATTTTAAATGGGTTAAACTTCTTGGACGTATTAACAATACATTGTACAAAGAGAATTGCAGAAGGGTGAAATCGATTTTAATTATGCGGGTGGTTAGGGGGTTGTTTTCATCGATTTTTTCGTAAAAAAATGAGGTATTGACCTTATTTTTATCATAACTCACTCAATTTTTGAGCTAGAGTCTTTTTTTAAGAAAGATCTATTTTTATGCTCTTTAAAAAAGGTTCTGTGGGTTTTCTTCCAAAAATGCATCATTTTTCCGATATTTGACTTTGAATGTTTCAAATTTGGCATTTGAAGAAAACCGCTGAACATTGATAGGCTGTATTTCGGTTCCTGTTCTATCGCAAAAACATTTTAAAAAATGAATTGTATCTATTTGTCTTTTTAAAAGCTACAAATTTGTTCTTTACAATTTTTTTGATAAAACGCACCATTTTCGAGTTATTCGCGAAAAATCGATTAAAAACGTCGATTTTTTCGTCTAAAAGTTGTTACTTTCAATCGCGAATAACTTGAAAAATATCAGTTTTAGAAAAAAAATGTATAATAAATTTTTTGTTTAGAATCACTTTTTTAATCGAAACCTCTTGAAAAATTTTTCACCCCTGAGATGGGGTGGCAACCACCCCTAAGGATTTGGCGCACTTTGGTTCGATATAGATTTTGATCCTTGGCTATTACCTACCTTCTGTTAAAATTTCAAGTCAATCCACGCAGGACGAAAAAATTGTGAGGTGAAATGCTTCATTTCCTGGACTCTATAATAAAATCGTAGATTTATGTGTAGCTTTCAATTTTTATGATTTCAGAATCCAGCAGCCCGCTGAAGTATTGGATTTTTATAATATAATTATTTGACAACCTTTTGTTGGTCAACCACCTACAGCAGAATTGAGCCGAAATACATAATATTTCGTATGTTCCGAATTTATTTCGTTCAATCTGTGTATATATATATTATTGTGGATAAATAAATTCAGAGAAGAAAAAGAAAATCTATCTATTGTATACATAAAATTTGTCATTTTGTAATACGTTAAAGTAGTGCTTAAAAAATATTTATTTCGATGGCAGAGGATACAAAAATACAACAATGATCACGCCACAAACAAACAAATTTACCTGTCGAGTTTTTATGCGGATCTGCTTCGTATTACGTGTTCTGCCCTCTGTGAGCGCATAGAAACGTTATACAGATTGAACCAAATTAAAACGGAACATACAATTTAATACATGTCTGTTTGAACTGCATTTGAAATAGTGGACCAATATAAAACTTGGACAAAAATAAATCCATACCTGGGTATAGACATTGTATAAAATATCGTTCAACTATCTGTTTCACAACAATGTTGTTTGCGTAAGACGGGTTTGTCTAAGGAAACGATAATAGTACAGGAAATGAATCTCGAAAAAAGTTAAAAACTCGCAATTTTTTCGTCCTGCATGTATCCAGTTGAAATTTTAACAGAAGGTAGGTGATAGCCCAAGGATCAAAATCTATATCGAACCGAAGTGCGCTGAAGGGTTTTAGGGGTGAAAACTACCCCTAATTGTCAAAAATTATAAAATAACATATTAAACCTGAATATAGGTAAGATTTGGTTTGAATTAGTTAAATAATGATTATTTTATACTTTTAAATAGAGTTCCATCATATTTCAACCATTAAAAAGCAACCCTTGTTAGAGGTTAATGTAAAAAAATTACTAATTCTAAAAAAATGATTTCGCCTTGGATCGATTTGGATAAAAATTTGGATTTAAGCTCAATTCACCCGCTGCTTTATAGTTTATGTCATGTCGACGAACCCTGATTGTTCTAAGGGGTGAAAACTACCCGTAATTGTCAAAAATTATAAAATAACATATTAAACCTGAATATGGGTATAATTGGGTTTGAATTCATTAAATAATGATAGTTTCGTGCTTTTGAATAAAGTTCCATCATATTTCAACCCTTAAAAAGTGACCCTTATTAGAGATTAATATAAATAAATTAGTAATGCGAAGAAAATGATTTCACCTTGGAACGATTTGCATAAAAATTTGGACTTAAGCTCAACTCACCCTCTGCTTTATAGTTTATGTCATGCCGATAAACCCTGATTGTTCTTAGGGATGAAAACTACCCCTAATTTTCAAAAATTGTAAAATAATATTATAAATCTTAATATGAGTGAAATTTGGTTTGGATTAGTTAAATATTGATTTTTTTATACTTTAAAATACAAATTCATACATTTTCAACCCTTAAAAATTAATTGCTATGAGTGCTATAGGTGAAAACAATTTTTTGCAATTTTTGTTGCAACTTTTCAACTTTTGAAAATTACTCTTTACAACATTGCAGTTTTTATAAACTAATTTATAAGATATAAATTGAAAAAAGTAGAATTAAATACAAAAAAATTTATCAACATAAAAAGGCACCATATATTCTTATACATTTACATAAATAGTAAAAAATATTTACATTTATAGGTAAAACAATTATAATATTAATTTTATTCGTCATTAATTACATCTTCATTGTGATCTATGTCATCCTCATCTTCAATTATTGGTGGACTATTATTGCACCCTTCACCTGAGCACCCAGAACAAGTAGAGTAACAGTATAAACCAACTTTTCTGCACCCACATGAAACACCACATCCTTTTTTGCATTGCCAAAAAATAATTTTCAAAAGTTCATCGAGTGCAGGTTGTTTGTTCATGCGTACGGTAATAACAAACCATCTTTGGAATACCATCCCCAATCTGTTGCTCTAATATTTTCATTGTCAAGCCATAGACATATGAGCAGATGTTTTATTCTGTTGTATGGGATTTCAAAATAAGAACGCTTAAAATTTCGAATGTATAACGCCCCACTAGCTAATATACCGGTTTTGTAGATTATTATGCTCCGAAATGTACTGTACTATACTAATAGAATTTTCCGGAAAAAAATCACTGGTTTTTTTAACGTATTTCTTTTAATTTTTAACGATAGAGTGTTTCTTCAAAAACGATTTGTAGAGGTTTTTAAGAGCTACAAGGATCTGTGAATTAAATCTTTTTGGAACCCTTGGTTTTTAAATGGGGTAAGTTTAAAGGGCTCGAAAAAGATGGTGCTTGATCGTAAATCGATACTTTAAACGGCTATATCTCGCCAAATATTCATTGTACAACAAATCTAAATGAAGGATAATTTTAGTCATTAAAAAAGCTACAATTTGGTAATTTGTATTTTTTTCATATATTCAGTATTTTCGGGCATATTTAAAAAAAGAAGGGCAAAAAATATGAAATTGTAAATCGTTTCTCGCTTTAAGCTGTACTTTTTCTAACACAAAGCATTTTAAATGGGTCAAACTTCTTAGACGTATTAACAATACATGTACAAAGGGAATTTCAGAAGGGTAAAGATCGATTTTAATTATGGAGGAGGTTAGGGTGTTGTTTCGATTTTTTCGTAAAAAATGAGGTATTCACCTTATTTTCATCATAACTCACTTAATTTTTGAGCTAGAGTCTTTTTTATGATAGGTCTATTTATGCTCTTTAAAAAAGGTTTTGTGAGTTTTCTTCCAAAAATGCATCATTTTCCCGATATTTGATTTTGAATCTTTCAAATTTGGCATTTGAAGAAAACCGCTGAACATTGATAGGCCGTATTTCGGTTCCTATTATATCCCAAAAACATTTTAAAAAATGAGTTGTATTTGTCTTTTTAAAAGCTACAAATTTGTTCTCTACAATTTTTTTGATAAAATGCACCATTTTCGAATTATTCGCGAAAAATCGATTAAAAACGTGGATTTTTTCGTCTAAAAGTTATTACTTTCAATCGCGGATAACTTGAAAAATATCATTTTATAAAAAAAATGTATAGCACATTTTTTGTTTAGAATCACTTTTTTAATCGAAACCTGTAGTTAAAACGTAAAAAAAATTTTCACCCCGGAGATGGGGTGGCAACCACCCCGTAGGCTTTGGCGCACTTTGATTCGATATAGATTTTGATCCTTAGACTATTACCTACCTTCTGTTAAATTTCAAGTCAATCCAGGGAGCACGAAAAAATTGCGTGCTGAAATGCTTCATTTCCTGGACTATAACTGGTTTGACAGCATAAATCGTAGATTTATGTGTAGCTTTCAATTTTATAAGTTCAGAATCCAGCAGCCCGCTGAAGTATTGGATTTTTATAATATAATTATTTGACAATATTTTGTTGGCCAACCACCTACAGCAGAATTGAGCCGAAATACATTATATTCCTATGTTCCGAATTTATTTAGTTCAATCGGTATAACTAGTTAATGCACCTGAACCTTCAGTATGCTGTAAAAGTCCGAACGTTTCAAAGTACAAACGGTCTCAAAGTACAAGGATCTCCTCTACACTGTAAAACAATTTTAACGTTACAAAAATAGCGTATAACTACATTTAAAAAACTTTCAGAAATAAAAAAACTTCAAAAATAAAAATTGACATTGAAGTATGTAATAAATGTCATAATTTATAAATATTGAAAATAGCTAATTTTACCTTAATAACAACCAACTTTAATAATTCATGAAAAAAATATCATTTTTCTAACGTTTCTTTTATGGTTATTTTTATTTTTACACCTAAAGTCATTTTAATTTTGTAATCATATTACTGTAAATAACGTGCTTTAGACAATTTAATTATGACATCTATTATATACTTCAATGTCAATTTTTGAATATTTTTAATTTCTGTAAGGTTTTAAATGTATTTATACGCTATTTTTGTAATGTTAAAATTGTTTTACAGTCTACTCCTGATGAAGCTATCAAATAAATAGCGAAATATTGAGTTCGTTAGAAAAATGCAAAGATTTTTAATAGAGACCACTATACCTGATAATTTCATTTCTACTTGTTTATATATATATATATATATATATATATATATATATATATATATATATATATATATATATATATATATATATATATATATTGTTGTACTTTTGAATGTCCATTAGCAATAAAAAACCGATATACAAATTTTATTACTTAAATAAAAATTAAAATTATTGATATTTCATAAAGACACGGGCATATAAATTTTCAAACATCCTGTATAAGACAAAATATGTATTTTAAGTTGTTCAAAGAATTGTTCATTAGGCCTCAGAGACAAGACTTTCAAATATTATCGATAAGAAATTTAAATAAGTCGGTTATTGTGGAATGGATTTACCCGGAATAAAAGTGTATATAGACAGTGTTTAAACAATAGACCGGGATTTGCGGTGGTTTTTCTCCCCGAAAGATTATATCGGTAAAAGTTTATTAACAAAAGACATTGAATTGAGAAATAGGTATCGTTTGTAGCTATTAGTAAGAAATATTTGTAAAGCAGATAGATTTAGTTAGAATAATTAAAGAATGTTGTTTTCTGGAATTACCTGAATGACGTTTTATAGAGAGAGTTGGTTGGTAACGATATACGTCACAGAGGTGGATGATTTTTATTGGTCAATTTTTGAATGCAAGGAGGTAGTGGTTTTGGCTATGAGATAGGAGAGAGGAAGGAGTTAGTCAGTTTTCGTCGTCCAAGAAGGAAGGAGCTTTGTGATTTGTGTTTGTTTAAAGTCCTGAAGACGTAATTTACCGGGTGTGTTTATTTGCTGTGTAAAAGCTGACCAGTGTGAGGAACGGGGTACAGAGAGATAGAAAAACCAAAGGGTATAAGAATATTAATATCAGACGAAGCCGGAAACATTTGGAGTTATAAACAGGCGCGGAGATTGGCTCAAAAGGAGGCTGCATAGAATAACACGAGTTGTTGGGTTGCAGATACAAGGACAGATAGGAGAAAGGTGTACGTCATCTGGACCACAATAGGAGCAGAAGCAGAGAAAGGTTTTTTTTTCTTTGTGGCGCAGCCATAGAATTGCACCGACAGAGAAAGAAAGGTCAGTCAATTTTCATTAGAGCAGGAGTGTGGTTTTCATTTATTAATTAAATAAATTGAATAAATAATAGAGACAGTTAATTTTGCGATCATTTAAAAAAAAATAAAATTATAAAAAGTGCTTAGTTATAACACATATAAAAAATCAATGTAAAATAACATTTGGGTCCATGATAGAAAACAACCTCTCATATATTTAAAGTTAGTATATTGCAAATATTACAGGATTAATTGTTATATAAAATTTCATTAAAATAAAGGACATCTCACATAGTTCAGTTGAAATTCTATGTATTTTATTCAGGTCATATTACCTATCCCAATTAGGAAGCCAATTGGAAAATATTTTGAATCCACGATCAAAGGTAAATAGTACAAGTTAAATAGCCTGAGATTGTAATTAATTAATGCTGATTTATTGTGATTAATTGGAGATTAGATCATTTAATAAATATAGACAGGATTGTTTTTTCTAAATAAGCAATATAATACAATTTCAATAGCATAACAATATATATATATATATATATATATTATATATATATATATATTTTATATATATATATATATATATATATATATATATATATATATATCGGAAAAAGGAGTACGACCGTCAATCCAATATATATAAGGATCACTCAAACGAGTGGTGGGTTCTTATATCGGTCTCTAGGTGGAGAAATAAAAGACAAAGTTGATAGGCTACTTGATCTATTTTGAAGACGTTTCGCTTTCGAGTTTTCTTAAAAAGACATGTAGCAGTCAATATTATTAACAATAATGTGAATGAAACTAAGTAAATGGACATAATACGCTGATTTTGTATAAACAATTAAGTAACTAACAACATATATGAACATATAAAATTAGCACAGCAAATGACCATGTGGTCACAATGGTTACAAAAACAATTAACATCGTTTCCATGATTGTGTGGTTCTCATATTGTACTTTTTTAAATGAACTGATGATGCTTTCAAAACTCTCAAAACTCGTCTTCAAAATGGATCAAGTAGCCTATCAACTTTGTCTTTTATTTCTCCACCTAGAGATCGATATAAGAACCCACCACTCGTCTGAGTGATCCTTATATATATATATATATATATATTATATATATATATATACATACTTGAATATTTTTGCATAAACCAGGATACCTACCGAAAGGCCTGCCCTATAAACCAATGTATTTATTTTTGCCCATACCTGCCAATAAAAGCCACGTCCTTTATTTGATAAACTAAAATATTCATCAACGTTGTTAGAAAATATTTTGTTTGGTCCTTTGCTAATGTGTTACGTAATACTCTCCAAACTTTGTTTTACTTTTTCTCAATTTTTTCTCCCCCCATATTTATCTTCTTCTTAAGAACATCAACAAAAAAACCGAGTTAAACTTTATAAGAGAAGAGGTTACTATTTATCTAATCAATAATTTCATATAGAGCAATCATATAGTTGATTTATTGATAAAACAAACAAGCCGTTTATTCGCTTTGAAAGGTACGGACGTAATTTACTTAATGATAAAGTAAACGATCCTAACAAAATAGTAAACAATGAAAAAAAAACAAGTGTTTGTAAAACTTTTTAAATTAGAAAATGGATGAGTTTTTTTTTAATGAAGTGTGTGAAAACATATAGTCCAAGCTGTAGAGACAAAAATTAATCATTTTGAGCATTATTTAATGGATTCTTAAAACCAGCACAGCGTTATACAAGGAAATTTCTGGAGTATTCTTTAAGTGTTTTCCACTACAAACTGTTGGATATAATTTTTTATGGTATTTTTAACGTTTTGTTTTATCCTACGTGCTCGCTTGATCTACTATTTGTTATTATTAATGTTTTCGACTCCAAACTGTGGGATATAATTGTTTATGGTACTTTTTAAGTTTTGTTTGATCCTATGTGCTCGCTTGATCTATTATTTTGTTCAGTTTTATTAGTCTGCAGTTTTATATTTAGCATAAACAATTGTTTCTTCTTTTTGTTTAACTTCTGACAGTTGTTATTTCAGCTTGTTACCAATATCTGATAATACCGATTCTTTATTTTCGATTACCTTAATACGACCCAAAAGAGATTTCTTTGTGGCTTCTAGATTAGAAATATATTCTTTAAGATCGGCGTCTTTCGTTCGCATGCTCATAATTTCTTCGGTTTTTAATGGTATTTTTGTATGAGCCTCATCAAGTTTATCCCGCAATTTTGAGTGCTCTCTTTCTAGTTTCATTAAAATTAAAGTCATGTTACCTTCATCTTTAGATAGTACTGATGTAAGCAGCTCATCTAATTCTTGTTTCTCTTTGTTTTAATCATCAACTGTTTGCTCTAAATATTAACACGTTGAACGCCGCGCGAATCATATACGATTCACGCTTATTTTACTTACAGAACCGCGCGAATCACAATTGCTTCGCATGGATTGTTATAATGTGGGCACCACCACTCGTAGGTGATTCGCGCTGCAATGATAAGTATATGGAAGTTTGAAGTTAGTAGCCCCCTCAACAAATATTTTTTATTATCACGGCCCTGCAGGTAATAAAACGTACTCGATATTGCCTAACATTATGGTGGTTTATTTCTGCCCTTACACCAATATGAACTCTATAGGAGATTAATATAAATATAATACCGAAAAAGTGTTTGTATAGGAAGAAGTATCGCATTCTATATAAAACGACCTATAGAGTACAATTGTGGACATTTGTGAAACAAGTTACACAATAGAATTTGTCACATTGAACACATTTCCATCTAGTTTACGTTGCTTTGGAAATCGCGTACTTTCTGTTGAACATATTAGACAAATTCTTATAGCAAAATACGCATCTGCGACACTTGTTTATTTCTACTTCTTCCAAAATATGCTTATGATAATATTACAGCCCGTTACTTTTTTACATAATATGAATGCGTTTACAACTGCTGATCCAGAGAGAATTTGAATGGCAATTTTCCGATACCACTTTATAGTTCTTCTACGACAGGAAGCATTAGCCTTTATTTGATCAGATAAATCTATGAAACTTTTGTTTTTATTGTAGTCGATAACAACTTTTGGTTTTCTTCCCTTTCGATTTCTTCGCAAGGTTCCAACAAGGTGTGTTTGTCGTTCTAATAATTTATGTGCTAGCTTAATACTCGTGTAATTGTTGTCAATAAATACAGTACGACCACAGTCAAGAAGCCCGTCACATAGTCCTAAAACAACCGAACTGGGAACACTAAGTACACTATTAGTTTTCTCGGTACCACAATAGATTTTAAAGTCATAAGTGTACCCATCTTCTATACACAATTTAAAGAATTTTACACCAAACTTAAACCAATAATTTTGTATAAATTGTAGGAAAGATAGCCGACCACGAAAGAGAACTAAAGTTTCGTCTATTCAAATGTTACCAGACGGCGTTATAGAGTTTTGAAATTTTTGTCGGATGTGGTCTATACTGGAATCAAGCGGCGCAAAATAGAAGACACTGGATTGATTTGGGGGAGGTCTATGTTCAAAGTTGGATTACTTAAGGCTGAAGAAGAAGAAAAGATTTATGAGCGGTTTTATCCTATACAGTCTTGTGGACATATGTGAATTTTTGTTATCAGTAAAATGCCAATTATTCAGAAGTTCAAAACTGTTTCTTGATATAACTCAACAGTTCATTGAAGTATAGCACATTAGAAGACCAATAAGAAGATAGTTTTGACATTTGAACAATTCCAATTCAAATTTGTAATCCCAAAAATATTTGTATTTCATCTATATTCGTATTTTTCCACTTTTTTATTGGAGCATTAGGTAAAAATGCTTTGTCAGCTTTTTGGGTGGATTATCTATTTGTCTCGTTGTCCATCATAGTAAGAAGACTGTCATCCACAAATAGGTAAAAGAAATCTATTGGTTTGTTCTCTCGCATATTTTCGGCAATATCAGAGTTTATTTTTAAATTATTAGCAAGAAGCGGAAATAATTTCAAATTGTTACCTGTGATTACACTCCACTGTAAATTGCTAGAGCTCGTATCTCGAACAACTATCCCTGATGAAAGAATCGCTGCTCCATTGTAATTTCTTTATAATACCCTCACTGATTTTATCAAAGTGAGAAGAACGACTTGTACTTGGACCTAACTCATCAACTTGCCTGCTGCTTTCATTTACCAACCGCTGTTGGTCAGCTACTTTCGAAGCCAAACAAATGTCTTTTTTTGTACGACGTACTTTTTTTCTTCCTTACAAGCGGGATATGTTTAGAATAAAAGATCACTATCACTATTTACATAACTTTCCGATTAATATCCGAATGTTTAAAAACCGTAAAATAGTTTCGAAACACAATTCAGATTTCTGCTTTATTCTGTGCTTTCTAAAAATTGCAAGGCAAAACAGACGTTGATGAAGGCGTTAAAAGAAACGAGGGGAATCTAAAATTTGCATTCCACGACACGTCTTTTCAACTAAGCAGAAAACCTTATCGAATTGGTTTCTTGTACTCGTACAGAGTAGATCCGAATAAAGTGAAAAAGACAGCAAATATTTAATTTCACGCAAACAGCGCCTTTGTATCTGTTGACACGTATTTCGACCTAATAGGTCTCATCAGAACAGTTATTCAAAGGTATTCTCAACGTGAAAGATCAATATTTTCTGTCTTTTAGGAAGCAATACTAAAATGGCTTCGATACGGACGCAATAGCGACATCTGACAATAAAACCGTAAAATAGTTTCGAAACAAAATTCAGATGTTTTGTTTCAATGTTTCTTCATCTGACAAAATTTCGTTCATCATTTTTTCAAGTTCAATTTGTTTTTTTTTTCGTATTCGCCCATTTTAGATACTGCACTTATTTAGACAACGAGGCGAAATAGACTGAATGCTTGTAATATAAAGCTATGTGTAAAGTACGATTTGGAAAAAAAATTGATGTAACATGTTTATTTATGGAATATCCATGACATATAAATATGTTTTGAGTAAAAAATATCCTCGGCCCCGAAAATCATTTATAATATATACATTATGGCGTTCAACGTGTTAAGTTTCGTCTTGTAACATCGAAAACCTTTCTACTTCTTGATTCGCTACATTCTTTTTGCTGTCTAAAAGATTCCTGAGTTTCTCATTCCGATCATGAAAACACGAAATGATTTATTTCTGATTTATTTAAATTTCATTTATGTAAATTTTGTGCCGTTTTAATTCTTGAAATATCTTTTGTAAAATTTTATTTAATGCACAAAGCATGATGTAGTAGTTTTTCTAGATACAAAGCAAATGAGACTTCCTAAGACCCAATCAGTTAAATTCTTTTTGAAATACGTTAAATTGTTTATACAAATTCTTAAATTTTACAGAACTTTTTTCTAAAAAAATAAAGATTTTATTTTAAACGGATCTTTTCTTAGTTAATTATATTTTTATGTAGAAGTAAAAATAATTGCTCAAAAAGTTTTTTAACCCCTTATTTATGGCTTTGAAGTACATTTTGCGTTATAAACTTAAGCTAAAGAGTTTCCTATACAGTATACATATTATTTTGTAAGTACCGTAAAAATGACTGTTCATTTGAGTATCTGAATCAGCTTGGTTTTTGGCTGGTTCTCCTATCGTTCAGACTGGCTCACTTCAAATTCGGGGCTCTTGGAACAGCTATGTAACAGTATATTAGACAAATACCCGTTACTTTGTACATACACACAGTACCTATTTCTCGTCGTTAGAAACACTCATTACTTTTGCTGCAGATAACCATTATAATAAACTAAACGAAATACCCAGATGGCGTCAAGACAAATCAAATTTCTGGGTCGATTGGCATGTCAGTAATCAGCACTTCGAATAATAAACCGTATTGTCACCGGACGCGGTGTAATGTAAAAGACCAAGGATGGAGTAGGTATATTTTATAATATCATTGGTAAATACTATATAAGTAAGGACTTAATCGAAAGAAACCTTTTACATTAAACTTCTTTAAACGTACTAATATTAGAATATTGATCTTATGTGGCTGTTTATATTTTTAAAATAAAATTCATATTTAAATATAAATACCAACTACTTTAAATAAAATAATAATTATAATAATAGACCCGGTAGCCTAATGTAATCCTTAATTGATAGAAACACATTTGCCATAATAATAAAGTTATTAGGTACGTACTTACAATATTATAACCTCGTAGGACAAAAGATCTCACAGGTACTTTCCGAAAAGCAAAACAGCAATAGCAACAAAAAACAGTATTACTAGAACTATATTAGTTATTATTTAAAATAAGTCTGTTTATGCTGATTTACTTCCAGATGCTAATTCACCATCACTAATGTCTTCTCCTGGTGTAATATTAATAAGCTTGATAAGAAGATCAATACGTGTGCATGTCTAATGCATGACTGCCAGTTGGAATCAGTTATATTTTATATAGTATGTTCTAGTAATTATTATTTGTCATCTTTTAATTTAAAGGTTATGTTCTTTTACACTACCTTAATTTTTATATGTGCCCATATCAACTCGATAGGATTCAAAGATACTGTGGAGTTCTTAATACGGTGATGCCATGCTCACGTGCCATTTCGTCTGCTACAAATCTGATGTATGAAGTCTTATGTTTGGTCACTGCATCAAAAAATTAAACTTTTAATATTGATTCATCAAAACCTATATTTTTGCTTCTTATGCAGTATAGAGGAAAACCACTTTTTAAATACATCCGAATGCATATCATCATTATAATCACCCGTTTTGGTTAGGGTAAACACATTTAAGCCACCTTGTAAGAAACCTGAGTTACTTCCTATGTGTGCAATAATAAGGCGTCTTCCTTTGCCCGAAGGTGCATTTGAGCTGGTTTAAAGTCCTTCATTAAAAGCCTGTCGTGAATTTTTAATATAAGGCTTGCTATATTTTGAAGTTTGTTTTTCCAAGACTTCTAAAAACACAATTTTTTTGTAAATAATTTCTCTGTCATATCAATAGTTCATCTCTCTCTAGTAACAAAACTTTTTGGATTTCTCATTTTGCGTCTGCATTAATTTTTCAAATTAACTTGAAAGTCAATAAAACAGCATATACTGTTGTTTGTTTGACTTTCAAAAGGCATTTGATCGTGTTAAGCACTCTATATTGATCAAAGCTCTAAAAGACATTAGCTTGGACGGCAGAGATGTACGAATAATTGCAAATTTATATTGGAATCAAACAACATCAGTTTTAGTAGATAGTGTGGAATCACAAGCTCTCAATATTAAAAGAGGAGTACGGCAGGGATGCCTCTTGTCACCCCTGCTTTTTAACGTTTACTCCGAAAGAATTTTCAGAAAAGCACTTTCTGAAAAACAAGAAGGAATACTTGTGAACGGCGAAGTCATCAATAATTTGCGATATGCGGACGATACAGTACTCCTAGCTTCTAGTCAAGAAAATCTGCAAACACTACTTGATAGTGTCGTTGAGAGTTGTAGGGAGGCAGGTCTGGATCTTAACATAAGGAAAACCAAAATACTCGTAATACGTAAACAACAGAATATAAAACCGTCTATATATGTAAATAATACCAAACTTGAGCAAGTTGATAAAATCGTCTACCTTGGACAGCAATTACATTGTAATGCAGAAAATCACGGCGAAATAAGATCCAGAATAGAGCAGGCTAGAGCTGCTTTTAGAAGGATGTCCAAGGTGTTATGTAACAGAGACCTAAAATTGGCATTAAGGATCCGCCTACTTCGCTGCTACGTGTTCTCGGTCTTACTTTATGCTGTCGAGTCCTGGACTGTGAATAAAATCGATCTAAATCGCCTTGAGGCTTTCGAAATGTGGTGCTATAGAAGAATTTTAAAAGTTTCCTGGGTGGAGAAGATTCGTAACTCCACATTACTAGAACGTCTCAGCAAGACTACTGAGATCATAAAAAGCATCAAGCAGAGAAAGCTGGAATATTTCGGACATGTAATGAGAGGTCCCAAATATAGATTGCTACAAAATATCATGCAAGGAAAAATAGCAGGCAAACGCAGTCCAGGACGAAGAAGAACCTCATGGTTAAAGAACTTGCGGGACTGGTGTGGTGTTGATACAAGCATGCTATTTAGGGTGGCAGTGAACAAGATTACAATAGCTATGATGGTAACCAACGTTCTGAAAGGGCATGGTACATGAAGAAGAAGAATTAATTTTTCGTTGAATAGTCTTTAACGTGGGCATTTCGTTCCCAAAATAAAATCCATAAACTTTTCTTCGGATTATACTTTTCGTAATATCGTCCAATACAATTTTTTTACGTCCTGTTTTAATAGTTTTTTGAAGTGGTTTATCACCTTGAATTATTCGGAAAACAGTACGAGCCGATATTTTCGGTAACTCACCACACAGTGCCGTGACGTCCTCTATAAACATATCTTAATTTCTTCTTCGTAGTCCCTCATAAACCGATTTAATTATTTGTTTTTCTTTCACAGATAACCACCTTCTTTTATCCCGTTTATCAACAGATGTACTATACGTCGGTTTTGATGCCATTTTACCCGACTGTGCGCTCTTAAAATACTTCTGACCATCTGATTTTAATATTTATTTCCCCTACTTGCCGGCAAGTTTTAACAATGTTGTCGTATTGCAATAAGAATATTACTTTCGAAAAAATATCACACTGTCCGCCTCTCCCCTACTTGACATTCAGGTATACCTCAACTACACCGATAAGCTGCACGTGTTACTAAATAATTAATGTTGCAAAAAGGCGAGTCTACTTTATCTAGTTCGGACTTGTATCAGATGTATTGTAAACGAAAAAAATGATAATTGACATAAATATATAGCCGCTTACTATCAAGTATCTACGAACTACAAAATATCTGCACTGCCTGACAATCCTATCGAATTTGAATTATAGACGTATTTAAGGTAGTATACAGTGTAGGTAAAAGTTTATGGTCGGTATGGTAAAATTTAACAGGATATCTAACACAGATGTAAAATCATATTTTCAGCGAATAGACAAAGATAACAATCATATTTCCCCTTGGTCTCCCCTCCATAAATATTTTTAACACTCATTGCTCATTCGTGAAACGAATAGTTCCGATCAGAGATATTTTACATATTCTCTGGTTCCGATCCTAATATACCTAAAAAACTAGAGGTGGATCCTCTCGTTTTTTAAATTTTTATCGGAACCGTTTTTCGTAAACTGAAACTAGTTGATTTTTTACCAGTATTCAAATTAGCGAGTACACAAACATATTGGCTATTATTATTTATGTGTATAAGTATTGAAGTGAAAGAACCTAACGAAGGATATATTTCTTATAACTTGAAAAATAAATTAAACAATACAAATAGTACTTACATTTACATTACACATTAATAAATCGCGAATCGTCTAAATTGACTTTTAAAAACAAGTTTTTTCACTTTTCTTGTTAACCGTCTTCTTCTTTTATTTAAAATTAAACCAGATTTTAAACATGTGTTCACAAGGAAAAGATTTTGTTACAATACTACAATATTTTGGAATATAGTGGTTAAGTTAGGATATACATGACGATGGTTTTTCCACCACGGTAATGGACAGTTCCAATCTCCGTTCGAAATTTTTTGTGGGTAATATATCATCAGACAAATACATGTCGACTTCTTTTATATCTCTCGATACAGGTGTATGTTTAGATGAGTCACGTCCAATTAATTCATCAAAAATACACCATGGAATTAACTCATCTTTATCAGTTTCTTTTGCTTGTACTGGTTGATTTTCAAGATTTACTAAACTTATGCAAAGACTCGTTTCATCCGTTTTCCATAGGTGAAGAACCAGCTTTTAAAATTTTGCAGGGTGGATTCCTGGATATAAACTGCCAACAAGAAAAATTGTCAGGTTCATTATTTCAGGAATAAAATAAAAAGTCCTATTTTCGACAAGTTTGCACAAAACATATTTAAAAAAGGACCTTATCTTCAGAAAGGCTTTCAAAATAATTATTACAAAATAACAAAGTTCCCAAACGGCCAATCCAAGACGTGGAAACTAGGTAGAACTTCACCTATTACATGTTAAAAAAAATGACCGAGTTAGAGGAGGCAATCCGTTCCACATCGGTATTAAATAATACAGACTTAGACTTAGACCAAATCTAAATAATAACACTGGATTATTTGTTCTCAGCTTTCCCAAATTTTACGGCCGTTTAAAGAAATAACAAGTACAATGAGTGACCAAAAATACTTGAAGGGTAGTTCAGTGATTGTTATGGTACGCTGCCTGCAAGAATCTTGCAATAAAATTTTAGCAAACGCTAAATTTAGCAATAAGGTTTAGCAAACCTTACATCCATAGTATCCGACCTAGTACAATTACTAATATCGGATTTAGCAAAAAGATTTAAAGGGATAGAACAGAGTGGCACATTGTTATGATGTACATTTATGGATTCACCATTTACAGTGCAGGGTTTTTCTGATAAAAATAAAGATAAAAAAATTAAAGAAAAAGTTAAGAATATGGTTACTTCTATAATTAACGAACAAGAAGATTGTACTATTGAAAATCAACCAGTACAAGAAAAAGAAACCAATAAAGATGACTTAAATCCATGGTGTATTTTTGACCAATTAATTGGAGATGGCTCATCTACACGTACACCTGAATCGAGAGTCCATTACAACGGTGGAAAAACCATCTCCATGTATATCCTAACTTAACCACTATTAGTATTGTAAATGTTAACACATGTTCAAAATCTGGTTTAATTTGAAATAAAAAAAGAAGACGGTTAATAAGAAGTAAAGTTGAAAAACTTATGTTTTTGAATGTCAATTTAGACTATTCGCAATTTAATAATAACGTGTAATGTAAATGTAAGTACGAGTTACTATTTGGATTGTTTAGTTTATTTTTCAAGTTATAATAAATAAATCATTAGTTTCTTTCACTTCAATAAATATACACATAAACGATAATAGCCATTGTGTTTGTTTGTGTAGGTACTCTCTTACTTAAAACTACTTTTAAACAATCATAGTTACTTGTTTACAAAAATTTAGATTTTTAAATGCATTCATTTTTTTGGAATCCTGAGAAAACTAACAAATATTTTTGAAAAATTTAAATGCAGAATAAAAGATTACATTATTACCGAGGGCCGATAGTCCCTTAGAATAAACAAAAAGGTTTTTTAATGAGATATTTGAAATTAAAAATCACAATAATTTTTTTTCACCCCTATAACTTATTAAAATAAACATTATAGAAGTTTTCAGGGACTTTCGACCCTCGGTAATAATGTATTGTTTTATTCTGCGTTTAAATTTTTCAAAAATATTTATTAGTTTTCTCAGGATTCGCAAAAAATTAATGCATTTAAAAAATATTCGACGACCCACCTCTACTACTCGTTACTCGGTCGGCCAAACCAGACCAGACCAGACCGACGACGTTGCCAAATAATTATTGTGTATGAATATTTTTTAATGTGGCCTTATTGTATGCAATTTATTATTTCATATTGAGAATAAGGCACAATGTGACTTTAAAATAAGCTTATTTTGATGTTTAGATTTTTAATTCGGAAATCATACTTAAAATACGAAACATTAATAAATTTTATTTATATAAAACGATTTCCGAAGTGAAAATCAAAATGTTATATTACACTTATTTTAAAGTAAACTTGTGGCATATTCCCAATAAAAAAACAGTAAGCTGCCATTTAAATCAATTTCGCCCAAATTGGATTATCTTAGAACATTGTTCAAATCCAAAAAAAAAACAGGTCAAATAAATCCAATAAGTTTAGCAACGTTGAACTTCCCCTTTTTTATTTTTTCCAGGCTGCATGTTTGGCGATATAAAGGGCGGACCTAATATACCTCTTCTCTTTCTGAACAGCTGTTTTTCACTCCATCTCACGTAAGGTCCATACCGACCATAAACTTTTTCCTACACTGTATATTCTAGGAGTAGAACTTGTTGCTTTTTAAATTTAAATTTATAAAGACTAGGCTACTATGGTCATTTTAAGCTTAGTTGCTACCATCAGACATAAATAGATGTATACAAACTCAAATTCAAAGACCAATAATAAATCTTTAAATATTTTCTCATCCAATTTGCAGCGTAGAAAGATGCCATCAAATTTTCTATCGGTTCATACAAGTAACCGGTAGAAAATCATCAATTATTTAACTTTTTATTTGTAAATCTCAACCATATACATTTCCTGTAGCTTAAAGATTCTATGTATGTTTCTTTGATATTATCAATAACCAAGAAAGAGTCTAGATCAAGTTTCCAAAACTTTCTCAACTCCCTCGTTCCCACTTTTTATACAAACAAGTTTTCTTGTTATTTATCTTTTGTAAAGCACCTGGTAATTTTACAAATTAAAACCCGGAGGCAAATTCTCTCTAAAAATATTTCTCCAAGTCAGAAAGGCTTGTAATCAAGCATGCTTCTGAATATACTTCTAAATACTCTTAAATAAGTAAAACGTTAAAGAACATACCGATTGGAATACCAATTTGGAAAGTTCTCTACTCCAAACTTTTCGTTATAATGTTCAACTGAAAGTTATTTGCTTAGTTTTTGCCGTTTTTATCACTGTTTACGAGTTCGTCGGTTCTCTACTGACCGTTACGGACCAAAGTTTATTATTTATTTTTATACAACTTATAAATAGCCATATTTTGTTTTGGAGTTTTTTAAAGAGGGCTGCAAGTGGCGTTCGTTTTCAAGAGTTAATAAAAATTTGGATATTTATAGCTTATTTTGTTTTAAGGGCAAAAAAGGAAAAATATATTTAAAAATATCTTTTTAATTTCTGGTGATATTTAAACATAGCATGTACCGGAGTATAAAGGAACGAGAAACATTAAAACTGTTATTATTAATCAGATAATATAAAGTTGTTACATCAATGATACCTAATAATACTTATTATGTTTTTCTTCTTTGGATATATCTCCTTAAAATGGTTTGGTTATCATAATGGCTGTTTAAACAATACTAAGTCTTTCTTATATTTTACCCTTTATTAGTTTGTAGCCACTCTTATCGCATAAACCAGATGGTCTTAATCATATTCGTCACTTCCTTTTCCCTTTTTCACTCTTCTAAAGACATCAGCATTTGATACTCTGTCTACCCAACATATTTTTAATATTCTTCTTTAGATCCACATTCCAAATGATTCAAGTGATATTTTGAATATAATTATTATTATCAGCCCGTTTTTTAATCCACTGTAGGACATGGACATCCTGTTTGATCCAGAGTACACTGCCTTGTGCAGTATTGTTCTTAAACTATTTTCTTGTGGCATTTTAAAGTAATTACTATTTAAATGGGAATAAGCCTCAATTACAAGTTAAAGTACGTTTCTTGACGTTTCACTTTCCACTTCAGAAATTGCTCTCAAAATGCAAACATTAGTAAATTAAACAAATTTTGTTTTTTTTTTACTTAGTGAAAAATTTTTTTAACAATTTAATTTTATCTAACTCATTTATATTGACAATTCAGACATACAATATACATTTAAAAGTAGACGACTTTAAAATAATATTGCCAATATTGTTGAGTTGCGCTCCTGGGACGACTTTACTTAAAAGATAGTTCATTCGATTACATGAAATCAACTTTAAGTTGAGAATATCCGTCAGAAAAAATCATTGCATGTAATTGGTCTTTAAACAGACAAACACATATCATGATGGCAGTAAAATTCTCCTGTTAGTGATTTCATAGTAAATTATAAGGGAAAACCAGGAAAAAAACCTTATAATACTATCCCGACATAGTAAGTATTTAGTCGTGCATTTAGTTTACCTACAATAAACACCAAATTTTAATTTTATATGTTTATTATCCTCCAATATGTTGCTGACTTACTAATACTGGTATTTTCTTTTTAATAACTTCCTCTTTCAATATGGTTAACCAGATGCTACTACATTCTGCCGATGAATTTGCGACACAATTGGTCTCATTTAGCATAATTAGAGCCTTGTATCGATACTTGTGCAGTATGGATACAATATTTTATCCTATTTCGCAGATCATTTCACGACTTTGTAGGTGGTGTTTATTTTTTCCACTAAATGAAAATTATTTTAGTACCTACTTTAAAACACTTAGAGTAAACATCATCGATGGGATTCAAGGATCTTAACAGCATGTGGACGAACTCTACTCAAAAGAACCGTGATAAATTAGCTTAGCACCCTACCTACTGGCCTACTGACTAGCGAAAGTTACCATGTCTCATTGACGTATGTGTTATATAATGCAACGCACCATTTTATTTGTGTTTGAATCATTTTCCCTTCTTTATAAGTGTGAACACTGCATATGCAACATTAACAAACAGAATGACAAATTGAAACATATTTAATTAAGTGGTTCCAGAGTCAATCATCTTGAACTTACTAATTCTATACACAAAGGATGTTGACGATGCAATACAACTTATAACCACGTCAATCCAGAATGATGTCTGGGCTACTACTCCAAACAGCTTCTACAAACAACAACCGGGCTCCTGTAGCCCCAATAAACAAAACAAATCTAAACAAAACAACACGACAGCTAAAAAAAACATTAAACAAATACAATATTGCTGGTATAAAACATTTATTTTGTAAAACCTTTCTGTAAGTAAAAATATAGGCAGTATGAAAATTGAGAAGGAAACTGAAATCCTAACAACAAGCTAAAACTCCCATAAGAACTCCATTTCTCTCGTGTCTTTGTTCTTATTGCTTTTCGTGTTTCTTTTGGTCATCGTTTAAATTTTTATCTTTGTGTAATTTTCCTTTTTCCTTCAGTTGCATTGTCTCGACCCTCATCCATGGAGTTTTAGGTTCGTAAGTTTTATCTTCACTTGAACTATTGAAGTAGAATCAAGTGCCTTGTATTTTGCATTAGAATTAGGGATTGCAATCCAGCAGCATTTTCAGTTCAGCTGGATTTTTGCAAGATTGGCCTGAATTCAACTGGATACAGCAAAATGTGGAATCACAATAAAAACACGATTTTAATGTTTTTTTTTTGTTCATTTATTACTTAAGCTTTTTATACAAACTAATAAAATAAAACCTCAAAATATAAAATTATCTTAGGTGAATATTATCATATAAGGACGTATAATTAGTTGCAATTCGCAATCAATCTTGAAGCAAATTTCATTGATGGCAATTTTGAGCTGACACAAGTTAAGTAATATGTTTTTCTTCCATGGCTTACTGAGGACGAGTTTTTTTGGATATCATGATAAAAATCTGAACAAAACTTCTAAACAACAGAGATATGAATTATTTAGTTTTTTTGGAAGTGAGACCTTAAAAACATATTTTGTCTATCGTCTTATCGCCTAACCTAATAATTTATGATTGAAACATCAAGTGATGTTCTAATCATAAATTATGCTAAATTATTAGATATTTAGTCAAATTACTTAACATTCAGTTTCCAAACAACACACATGATAGTACAGCAGATTGAGAGAGACACTTATTATTCATGAAAACACTTTTACTGGCGAGAGCAGAAAGTCAACTAAAAATTAGACAAATAGAAGAGGTCTAAAAGTCAATGGGTAGGCGTAGGCGGTGCAGACGAGAGAGAGGGCGACGCGATGTTGCAGTTCAATCGCACTTGTAGCACGTCCTAGAGATAGTACAAACACTCCTAACCATGGAGCTACGCGAAGGCGGAGTCAAAACTCACGTAAAGGCAGAAATGTTTTATTGTAAATGTAAACCAAATTTCGTCTACAGCGGCGTGGTCAGTAGTGCTTGCACTATCTCTACCTGCTAGCGCGATAGAATAGCAAGTTGCCTACTCACAGCTTTGAATAAACAGGCTAATGAAGACATGAAGTAAGACATTTCGAATTTGACACGTTTGCAGATCCACGCTGCTGGATCCATCATATAAAAAAACGATGGATTCAGCTGGATTGCTGGATGCTCCAATCTCTAATTAGGATCTTCTATTTTTCATTTGTAAAGGAAAACTCTTTAATAGTTATTGACATTACAAATACTGACAAATTGTTGTACAATATCTTTGTAAATATATATATATATATATATATATATATATATATATATATATATATATATATATATATATAGATAGTGTATAAATAAACCAATCACTTGATTGGCCTTTATAAAGATCTACATTTACCCTTCGACTACCCTTCAATAAACATATGAATGCCAGGAATTTTCAGCATGGCGTATTTTATTGACTCTCCATAAAAATTCGTTTGAAAGCTTTATATTTTTCACATTTTACGGACAGCTTAAGTACTCCATTGCGATTTGAATAAAAACAACTCAAAGAAAATATTCAGGCTACATTCTGAGGGGCTGCCTCACAAATTGCTATTTATTTAGCATATATAGGGGAATTTATCAAACTCACAATTTTGTTTTTGTTTTTTCGATTATTAAGTAGGTAATTAATTTTAACATCACGAAAATTGTGTTTTCAGTAGCTGGTATACAGTAAGTAAAGCTCGGTTTATATTGCTTTAATCTATAAATTTCTCGACAAAGTCAAGTAATTATCCTCTGGTCTTTATATTGTATCTCGATTAGTCTATCTCTTTTTACCTATTTTTTATTATCTTCGCTTAATTTAATATGTTTCATATTTGATTGTTTGTCTTGACTGTTTTCCAACTAAAAAAATTTAAACTCACTGAAATTTTACCAACTTTATTTGACTCCACAAGACAAGATTGAGAGCAAGACAGACCCTGGAGGCAGACTTATATCCTAACTGGCCAATTTTAGGACTGGTCAAACGTCAGCTGATTACTAGTTTAAGTCAACTATATATATCATCATTATCATTCTCAGAACCGAACAACACTACGAACACATCAAAAGGTCGATTTAGTTAGCAGCAGAAGAAGCACTGCGAAAATGTGACGAAAACCATCAGGAATAAAACCGTACTGGTAGGATGAAGAAATAGAGAAGGAAATTAGAGATAAACGTCGGAAATAACAAACATTTTTAACAAAAACAGAAAAGGATAAAACATTTTACAAAGAAGCACAAGCCAAAGTAAGAAAAAAGATAACTCAAAAAAAGAACGAATCATGGGAACAGAACTGCCAAAAGATCAACACCTACATAGGAGGTAGAAAAAGCACAGAAGGTTGGAGATTGATTAAAAGTATGAGAAATAATAATAAAAAAACGTTATATTACCAATAACAACAGACAAATGGGAAGAATATTTCAAAGAATTACTAACAGAACAAAGACCAAAATTTACTAACATGGAAGACAACACAATAGGTATACGTATAAGTTCATCATCATTACAAATAAGTTAATCAGAGATGGAAGAAATATCCAAATCCCTACAAAATAAAAAATCCCCTGGTCCTGGTGACATCCCTGCAGAATTAGTGAAAGTTGGTACAGACAAACTCCATGAACAGTTTAGAAAACCCTTTTAAGACTGCTTGAATGGGGCCGAATTATCAAAAGAATGGAAATTATCTATCATGTTAACTATCCACAAAAAGGACAGCAAGAATCAGTGTGAAAATTACAGAGAAATTGCGGTAAACAGCTTAATAAATAGGATGTTTGAGAAACTTATTGAGAACAAAATAGAAAATGACTAACGAAACAAATGATTATCAGCAAGGAGAATATAAATGGGGCTCATATATACATTAATGGGACGCAGATAGAGCGAGTAAAACAGTATTGTTACCTGGGAACTATTATTAACGAACAGTGGAGCAATTTACAGGAAATAAAGTGCCGCATAGGAAAGGCAAGAACGGTCTTTAACAAAATTAGCGCCATCTTCAAAAGTCACAACATATCCCTTGATACAAAAATGAGACATTTGAGATGCTATGTTTTCTCTGTGTTGTTGTACGGGGCGGAGGCATGGACGCTTACAGACGCCACTATTAAAAAACTTGAAGCATTTGAGATGTGGCTTTATAGAGGAATGCTGAGAATATCATGGACAGCAAGGATCACGAACAAGGAAGTTCTAGGAAAAATGAAGAAGGAACCAGAGATTGTGTTTACGATCAAACGCATAAAATTGCAATATCTGGGACACGTTATGAGAAATCAGCACCGTTACTCCCTGCTACAGTCTATATTGCAAGGTAAAGTCAAAGGTAGGCGGGGACCCGGTAGGAGAATATCATGGCTGCGGAATTTAAGAACATGGTTTAAGAAAACCTCAACGGAGCTGTTTCGAGCCGCAGCGAGCAAGGTTATGATTGCCAATATGATTTCCAACATCCGAAACGGATAGGAACTATAAAAAGAAGAAGAAAATGACTATACAGTCATATCAGTAGACTATATATGACTATACAGTATATAGTCTTTTCAAAGCAGTCCAAAGTCTGTATAATGGAACGACTGCAAAAATTAAAACTGGATCAAGGATATCTGAGGGATTTAAGGTCAGGAAGGACTCAAGCAGGGTTGCTGTATTTCGCCTAACCTTTTCAAAATTTATCTGGATCAAGCGCTCAAGCTGTGGACAAAAAAAAGTAATGGCATGAGAATCCCTCTTAATGACGATACTACACTATACACCTTATATTTTGCTGATGACCAAATACTGATTGCTCAGGATCATGACGAGTTGAGTTAAATGACTCGAAAGCTAATAGAAGAATATAACAAATGGAGTCTCGAAGTCAACATTAAGAAAACTGAAGCCATGTGTATTGGAGGGACAAAGCAGTCCAATATATTAAACGATGGGATATAAATTAGACACTGTGATGAATACAAGTACCTGAGTATGAAGATAACTTAAGATGGAACACTCGATGCTGCTAAAAAAGACAGAAACATACAGGGTAGAAAAGCCATATCCATATGAACAGCATTCTGTGGGACCAAACAATATCTAAAGCGAATAAACAACTCATATACTTAAAAGTGTAATCACATATGACAGTGAAGTTTGGCCAATGAAACAAAGTACAGAGAAACTGTTACTAGCAACAGAAAAAGAAACTTCTGGACTTCTGGAGAAAAGCAGCAGGCAAATCAAGAAAAAATCAAATACAAAATGAAAAAATATGAGAAATGATGAGAGTCAAGCATACAATAGGTAATAGTATAAACAAAATAGTTAATATGGTACGGCCATGGACAGAGAATGCTAGATGGCAGGATTCCGAAACAGATTTTGACGTAGATTCCACAAGGAAGAAGGAAAAGGGGAAGGCTGAGAAGAAGCTGGAGAGAGAGAATTGAAAAAGAACTAAAGGAAAGAGAAATCCCTCCAGGCTTATGGTTAAATAGAGAAGAATGGCGGTTAGTAGTCGGAAGGCGTCGGAGAACGCTGTAAACCGATAGTAGTAGTAGTAGTATCATTCTCAGCATATTCTTTTAATTATGTATTTAGGTATAATATTTCGAAAAGTATTAAATTACCAAAAAAAACTTATCTGTCGATTTCTAATATTATTTTGCAGTTTTAAATTTACACCCCTGAGAAGGAGGAAGGTAAAAGCACATTATTGACAGTATATACCTTGTGTTATTTGAGTTACTTTAAAATTCCTGTCAAAATTACAAAGAGATCGATGCATTTTTAAAGAAATAATATAAATCTTTAATTTCTCAGAACACTTACGAACAAACGCATATTATTTTTTCACAGCCTAACTCGAAAAAGCGGTAACTCCAGGCGAAATTTGAATACTCGATGACATCTTTGCTTGGAACACGGCGACTTTCAAGATCGCTGATTTGAAATCTGGATATAGTCTGGATCTGGGTCAAGTTTCGATCAGGGAATAAGTGAAATGCTGGAAACGTCAGAGGGACCATTGTTTATGCGAAAGTGAGTGATTTCCCAATGAAAACGCTTGTCTTATGGAGTGACTGATGGAAAAGTTGAGTTAGAAATAATATAGTAGAGTAACCAACTAAATTGTTCGCATATTTAAAGCCTTAATCGATGTTTTATTGGAAGCTTTGTTGATCGAAATCATTTAAACTTTTATGTAGAAAACAGTTTTGGCATCATTAGGTTTTTATTTTAAATATTTTAAAAAACGATTTAATCCTAATAAATATAAAGAAACGGTAATATTTATTTACTTATTGTACATTTATTTTATAATAACTACATTACAAACCTAGCATCATTTTGTAATATACTCATAGATACCTAAGACAAGAGAGCTCGTTACTGGGTTAGTACATCTTAGAACTCTTATCTTCTTCTTCTTCTTAAAGTGCCCTCTCCTCAATGGAGGTTGGCTACTACAATTTTAAACTCTTCTCTATCTTCAGCTGTTCTTATTAGCTGTTCAAAATTTAGCCCTGTCTATTGTCGGATGTTTCTGAGCCACGATAGTTTTTTCCTTCCTAGGCCTCTCTTTCCCTCGATTTTTCCTTTCACTATAAGTATTGATACTTATTATTTCTCAGTGTGTGGCCTAGGTATGATGTTTTTCTAACTTTTACTGTGTTAAAAAGTTCTCTTTTCCTGCCTATTCTATGCAGCACTTCTTCGTTTGAAGTATGCGATGTCCATGAAATTTTGATTATTCTCCGGTAGATCCACATTTCAAAGGCCTCCAATTTATTTACGGATGATATTTTAAGGGTCCACGTTTCAACTGCATATAGAAGAGTCGACCAGACGTATCATTTTGATAAACGTAGTCGAATTTCGAGTTTTATTCGAGAATCACAAAGCAGTTTCTTTATTTTTTCGAAAGATTTTCTGTCCTGTTCTATTCTCGATCTTATTTCTTGATCAGGATTTAGGCTGCTATCGATCCAACATTCCAGGTACTTAGATCTATTGACCTGTTCCAAGATGTGCCCATTTATTGTGCAAGGTTGAGGTACGTTTTGGTTTTTTCGGATTGACATCACTTTGGATTTTTTAATGTTTATTTTCATACCAAATTGCTCACAGGTCGAGTTGGTCTTGTCGATGAGTCGTTGTAGACCTGAGTCGGAATCCGCAATTAACACTGTATCATCGGCGTATCTGATACTGTTGATATTTACGCCATTCACCTTGACTTCATCCTTGGAATCCTCCAATGCTTCTTTAAATAGAAACTCGGAGTAAAGATTAAACAGCAGAGGCGACAGAACACATCCTTGTCTAACTTCCCTCCTAATTTCTACTTCTGCGGATGTGGAACCTTCGTTCCTAACTCCCGACTTCTTGCAAACGTTCTAATAGTAGGTATGTCTTACTTTATCAAATGCTTTTTCGAAGTCTATAAAGCATATAAATATATCTTTCTGTTGGTCGTAGCATTTTTGGGCGAGAACTAGTAAACTGAACAGGGCTTCTCTCGTTCCCATACCGGCTCTGAATCCAAACTGATCGTCTCCGATGATTGTTTCGCACTTTCTATAGATACGATTATGTACGATTTTTAGTAGGTCTTTTACTGCATGACTCATAAGGCTTATCAGACGGAACTCATTGCAGTGTTGTGGGTTTGGCTTTTTTGGTAGTGGGATGAATATTGACTCCAGCCAATCTTGGGGTATTTTACCTGTATCATAAATGCGATTGAATAAAAGGACAAATAATTCAATATTTTCTTCGCTGATTAATTTGAACGTTTCTGGGTATATTCCGTTTGCACCTGGGCTTTTATTTGTTTTGAGATGATTAATTGCATTTATGATTTCAGATTTCAGAATTGTTGGCCCTTCGTTGTTATTTACCAATCTTGGTTCTTCTCGTATGTCATAAAAAAGAATTTTAGTATAGTTTTCCCATTCTTTCAGTTTATCTTCCGTTGATTCTAGTAGTTTGTCATCCGTGTTCAGCATGGTGTGAAAAGTCTTTCTCTTGGTAGTTGATGTAAACTCTTTTACCTTTTTATGTAAATTAAAAAAATCGTTCCTTTGTTGCAGTTCTTCTGTTTCAAAGTATTTTGTTTCCAGCCATTTCTCTTTTGCTTCGGTTATTTTTTTTTCGAATTATTCTATTCTATTCTCCGTCCTTGTCATTTTTCCTTTCTCTTCGTTTGTTCATTAATTGTAAAATCTCTTCTGTCATCCATTCCTGTTTGTTATTTCTAGGTGTTACTTTTAGATGTTTTTTCGATACATTGTTCATTTGTTCTTTAATAGTTTTCCACAGAACGTTTATGTCATCGTACTTGCTAATTCTATTGTGGTCGATATTTCCTAAATTTTTGTTTAATTCTTTATTTACTGTCTGATGTATGGTGTCGTTTTTTAATAATTTGATGTCTAATAGTTGGTGTTGAGGTTTATGTTTCTTTATTAGTTTCCATCTTGCGCGAACTTTTGCAACAACAGGATTATGATCGGAATTGATGTCAGTTCCAGGATATGCTTTTGCACTGATAATTGCATTGTGATATCTTTTGTTGACCAATATGTAATCTATTTGGTTACGGATTACTCTGTTTTCATTGTGTTGTGGTGAAGTCCAAGTGTACAATCTGCGAGGGTGTAATTTAAACCATGTATTTGTCGCTACCATGTTGTGTTGTTGGCAGAATTCGGTCATTCTCTGTCCTCTGTCGTTCCTTGTTCCAAGTCCAAAGTCTCCGATCAATCCAGAAACTTTTCCTTTACCTAACTTAGCATTAAAGTCACCTAAGATAAATGTTAGGTCTCGTTTTTTGGTCATCTTTATAAGTTTTTCTACGTCAGCATACCACGCTTCTAGCTCTTCTATGGGTTTATCGGCCGTAGGGGCATAAGTTTGAATGATGTTAATATTTACCGGCTTTTCGGATAGTTGAACAAGAAGATATCGGTCCAAAAATGGCACAAAGTTTGTGACGGCATTGTTATATTTGTCTTCTAAAATTACTCCAACCCCGTTACGATAAACCGGATCGTTATTACCTGAATAATAGAAAGTTTTGTTCATGGTTTTAACTTTACCTGAACCTGGCCATCTAACTTCACTCAAACCCAATATCTGCAACCGTAAACGTTTCATTTCGTGACATGCATTTGCTAGTTAGTTAGCTAGCTAGCTAGCTAGCTAGTTTCATAAGAGCTAGAACTCTTATCAAACATCTTAAACTAAGTGGCGCAAAAGGAGTTGGTCTACATTATTCAAAAATTACTCATCTCATCTGACATCCATTTCACGAGAGTAGGCGAAATACAAACTATAACAAAAAGAAAAATAGGTAAAGAAATAATAAATAAGACTTACTCACAATCAATTTAATTTAACTATCAGTAAGTCTTATTCATTGTCTTATTTATTATTTCTTTACCTATTTGAAATGGACTCACACAAGCAACACATTCATGATTATAACAAAAAGACTTGTGCGCGTGAAAAAGATCAAGTATTTGTCCTGAACAGGGACACTACCACAATTATTGTCGGAATGAAACATACTGAAAGAAAATCTAACTATCTGAAGGGCTCACAATTGGGCCCTACCCCTTTCTACCATAATCATAACATACTGAAAGGTCTCACATGGTTCATGATTTAATGTAAATGTAAATGTCTTTATTAGCCCTCTATAAAATTGCATAACAAAATTCCGTAATTCCGTTTGTCACTCAGCAATTCCTTCCATTATTTCTTGATGACATTTAAATTTACATCAACGGATTATATTCCTTTTCAAAATTTTTAAGGACGTGTAATTATAAATATTAAACTGGTCTGCAATGGTCCGAGAACTTATTCAAGGATTTTCTACTACTGCTGTTTGTTGATTGATACAGTTATTTGATTTTGATTTTCTTAATTTCTTGGTACCTCAGCAATATTGTTTGTACGGGTATAATTAAAAATCACCGTCCCAGTATTTTCAAAATTTTGTAAAATTCTTTGAATTGTTGACTTACTTGGAATTTAATTGGAAACTTAATTTTTTTTAAATAAACCACAAAATAAAAAATTTGGTAATTCAAATATTGTCAAAGATCAGAAACATCAATATGACCAAACTCATCACGTCATACACATTCTTGCACTGCGTGTGGCCGACTTTTAGGGGTGGCCTAAAAAATGTATTATATTTTTGCAAAATTTTAGAATACTTTCTGTAGCAATGTTTAATTCGGACTGTTGTACATCTTTACATTTTATTATTATTACTTTTAGTAAAACAGTAGCGTCACGGGTTCTTTGAGCTTTTTTTTATATATGGCAGGCTGCTAAACTAACCCTACAACCCTTCTCCTTTATCCGGGCTTAGGACCGGCAATATCACCCACCAAGCTACTCGATCCACCTAGTGGGTAATGTATGGAGTGAATCACATGAAGAATATAAATGAAGAATAAGAACTGAAACTCATCAATTGGTAAGAAAAACAAAAATAGATTACTGGGAAAGATTCATAAAAGGACTAGAGATGAATTTCTATGGACAACAAAAACAACTATGGCGCTTCATAAGAAAACAAAGAAGCGAAATGAAAGAACTAATTCAAATAGAACATATACAAGAGTATACATGGGTGGCCTTTCTGACATAAATGTTTAAAAAACAAAACGAAGAACCTTTACCAGAAACGTCAAATATAATATATGAGGAAAAGACCGAAATCTCCGAAAACAATGTGAAAGAAGGAATAAATAAATTAAAAAACATAAAGTCACCAGAAGAAGATCAAATACAAAATGAACTCTTAAAATATGGAAGTGATTGCCTTGTACAACAGCTGCAACTTCTTATTAATAAAATAATCACCACCAACAGAATACCAGATGAATGGAGGAGAGCGATCATGGTGATGTTCTTCAAAAAAGGAGATAAGAAAGACCCCAATAATTATCGAGCAATAAATCTTTTAAATAAAATACTAAAATTGACAACAAGAATAATAGCGACAAAAATGAACGAACGAATATCTCTGCAAGAGGAACAGCAAGGATTTCGGACAGGAAGATGATGCACGAATGCAGTTTTTGTAATAAGACAAATAAAAGAAAAGTTGCTGGAATACAACAAACCAGTATATATGTGTCTGATAAATTTGAAGAAAGCGTTTGATAGAATGCGAATTCGAGACGCGATATGTTTTTTATATAAAAAGGGAATATCACTAGATTTAGTAAAAACTATTGAGAATATATATAAACATAACACAGCTATAGTAAGATGTAAAGGAAAACTATCGCAACCTATCAAATATGAAACTTTCATTAGACAAGGAGATTCGCTGAGCCCATTAATATTTAATCTGATAATGGATGAAATCATAAAGAAAGTTAAAAACACAAGAGGATATAGAACATAATAACAGTCGAAAATAAAGAAGACGGACCTACAAAGATTAATCAAAGATTTCGAAGACACGGCGCTTATATACAACATGGTGATCTGAACAGGGAAAACTAAAGCGATAATGATATCAGCGGAACCGAGATGTAAACCGAGACGATAGTAAATAACAAAATAACGGGCATTAAGCCTATTTATAAAGCAGGAAAAAGAAGAAGAAGTAATACAGCCTTATCATAACATAATATAATGTGCTTTACCTCTATCCATGCCATGAGAACTTCTGGCGCCGTTATATCTGCACATATTAAAAGATCATCAAAATAGATGAGACATCCATCAATATCACCAAAGATTTTTAAGTTAAATCTTTGATAAAATTTAGAAGCAATATTTAGTCCGATTTTAGTCTATCAAATTTCCAAATTCCAAAAGGAGTTAAAAATGAACAAACTCTACTGTGCCTTTTATTAAGCTGAACCTAATAGAACCGTCTTTAAAGTCTAAAACAGAAAAATAACATTTGTTTTTTAACTTACTGCATATATCTTCAATCGTAGGTATTAAACAATATTCCTTTTATTGTTTAAGTGCATTGTTTTAATCTCTAGGATCCAAACAAATTCTTAATGTTTTATCAGGTTTTTACCATTTCCTCCTTTTACAGAATGAACATTAAGTGTTTAACTTGACTGGACTCCTTTATACTGTATTTTTGAAATTTCATATGCTCGACACATGTCTATTGCCTTTTGTAAGGTCCACTAATGATTCCGCAACATTTTTTCTTGTAGATCTTTGTTGATTTTTCCTAAGGCTGGTCTATTGTGGAGTTTATATAGTTCTAATTTATTTGTCTTTATTCTAATTTATTGTCTATAATCTAATTTATTAAAACTCACGATAGCTAATTACTAATTTATTAAATAACTTTACAAATGTATTTATTTCACATTTCGTTACATTTAAATATCGCGTTTACCGATCTTCTTATGACTGACTCAAATACAAAAATCTTTCATTTATATACACAACTGTTGTCATCTGGAACTTTCGGTAAACTTCCTGAATAGTCTCGTATTTTGGTGAAGGCGCTCGACTCGTTTTTCAACCTCGAGACGTGGATGACTCACTAAAATTAGTGTCTAGAGATTTCTGGTAAACAACTGGTAGCTAAGCTCAGGTATATTTTGACCTACAAATTACGAGAATCAATAAAAAGAATTAGTCATAAAATATTTACAGTTCTATATGCCATAACATTTAAAATCGTAACATTGCCCCCCTCTTAAAAGATGGTTCCTCCTGGAACCTTGTCGGGACTGGAACTGGAACGACATGCTGATATCGGCAACTGGACCCTCTTTTACAACTTCCAGTTGTATAGAAATGACAAGGGACGGTTTTCTCTCCGCAGCAGTAACTATGCGGATTGCAACAGACTAACACCTGGACTTCGGTGTCTTTAAAGATTTCCTCCACCATGTTTCGTATAACCCTCCAATCTAATTGGCGGCACTCCAACTTTGGCATGGCTAACTTTTGCACGTCGGACTCTAGTACGTGCTCTCTCAACTGAAGTAAGGCTTCCCATACATCTCGGTAGGTAGGTTGGTCACGGGCAGTGTCTTTTGTTACCAGGTAGAAAAGGTCACGTGATGCATCTTGAAGTTTCAAGGTTTTACCAGGAGCTGGCACTTGGCATTGAAGTTCTGCAACTCGACCAAACTTCCTTCGAAAGACGGATGCCAACCCTGGTGCATCTTTGATACTGGCCGGGATGGTAAGGGCCAGTGAGTAGTCATCGGGAAGCGCGAGTAGATCTTGCCTTTCTTCAGTGGTAACACCATGTCTTGCTTTACCGGTACCTCCATAGGCACCCATGAATTCCTCAAACGTGAGGTCAGACACATCTTGGACTTGGTTTACTTGGACCAACTCGTGTACATCGTCCATTCTTCTTCGTAATTTGATCACATAATCTTTACCTGCTACATCTTCTCCAGGTCGACACCCAAACTCTAGATCACAAGGTAGTCGCATCTCGCGTCCGAATAGGACTCTGGCTGGTGTCTGGCCTGTTGATTCATTGACAGCAGATCTGTAGGCCATTGTGAAGAACGGAAGATATTGGTCCCAGTCTCGCTGATGATCGGACACCATCTTTGTCAAATACTTGCCAACTGTTCTATTCATTCGTTCTACCATACCATCAAATTGCGGATGATAAGCCGTAGTTCTTGTTTTCTTCATACCTAGTCTATCACATATTCCTTGGAATAAATCGCTTTCGAAGTTCCTGCCTTGGTCACTATGGATCTCCAAAGGCACTCCAAATCGGCTGATATATTCTTGGATCAACTTATCTGCAACGGTGGCGGCCTTCTGGTCTGGAAGTGCGTAAATCTCGACCCACTTAGTGAAGTAATCCATTACTACCAACATGTACTTGCCTCCATTATCACTTTCTGGAAATGGCCCAGCAATGTCCAAAGCTATTCTTTCAAACGGGCTTCCAACATTATATTGTCTCATAGGAGCTCTCCTTTTTCGATAAGGCCCGTTACTCGTAGCACAAATAGTACATTTCTTACACCAGTCTTTTACATCGTCGGAACTGTTCATCCAATAAAACCGTTCCCGAATTCGCTGAAGGGTCTTCTTCACACCAAAATGCCCTTCTGATGGACTGTCGTGTAACTGACGAAGTACTTCGGCTATTCTGCTCTTTGGAATCACCAACTGTCTCCTCTTCTCTGAACCGTCATCATTTTCCAGGACTCGTTTGAGCAAGCCATCTTCCATGATAAAAGAGTCCCACTGGGCCCAATACGTCTTAACTACTGAGCCTAGGTTCGATATTTCTTGCCAAGGTGGTCGACGGTTTTCCTCTTTCCATTTTCGGATTTTCTGTATAACTGGATCTCTCTCTTGTTCTTCCCTGATCTTGGTAGGCGTCCAGTCGTCGTGGACCACCGTCGTTCTTAGCACTGCTGCTTCCTTGGATTCCGTTTTGTTGCAGTGAGAACACTCTGCTGGGCATGGCCTTCTGGAAAGAGAATCAGCGTTTCGGTGGCTAACTCCGGCCCGGTGCTCAATCTTAAAATCATATTCTTGGAGTCGTTCGATCCACCTGGCTATCTGACCCTCTGGATTCTTAAACTGCATCAACCACTTAAGGGCGGCATGGTCGGTTCGGATTAAAAACTTCCTTCCATAGAGGTATTGATAGAAGTGCTCTACTGATTTCACTACTGCCAGAAGTTCTCTTCTCGTGACGCAATAATTTCGCTCAGGTTTTGAGAGAACTTTACTAAAATATCCAAGGACTCTTTCCTGTCCTCCTTGAATCTGAGACAGCACTCCTCCAATTCCCACATTACTTGCATCTGTATCTAAGATGAACTCTCCTTCTGGCAGTGGATACCCTAAAATTGGTGCTGTGATTAAATGCTTTTTTAAGGTTTCAAAGGCATTCTGGCAGTCTACATCCCAGCGGTATTCTCTTGCTTCCTCTGTAAGTCGCGTTAATGGTTTAGCGATATCTGCAAACTTCTTAATAAACCTCCGGTAGTAAGTGCACAGTCCCAGAAAACTTCTCACTTGGTGTTTGTCAGTTGGTTTTGGCCATTCCTTAATAGAATCGATTTTTCCCTTATCCACGGCCACTCCTTCTTTACTGACTATATGACCCAGATAATTGACTTTACCTTGAAATAGCTGGCACTTCTTGGGGTTTAACATCAACTGGGCAGCTTTAAGCCGATTAAAAACGTTTTCTAAATTCTTCAGATGGTCTTCAAATGTCTCCCCCAAGACAATTATGTCGTCTAGATAAACTAGGCATGTTTTCCAAGATAACCCTCTCAGCACATTTTCCATAAGCCTCTCAAATGTCGCAGGAGCGTTACAAAGTCCAAATGGCATAACGTTGAATTGCCATAATCCAGATCCTGTGGTGAAGGCTGTCTTTTCTTTATCTACCGGGTCCATTTCTACCTGCCAGTATCCAGACTTCAAGTCCAAAGTAGAAAATAATTTACTTCCAGCCAATGTGTCTAATGTGTCATCGATCCGAGGAAGAGGATAACTATCTTTCTTGGTAACGTTGTTCAGCAAACGGTAATCCACACAGAACCTCGTTGTTCCGTCTTTCTTCTTAACCAGGACCACCGGAGAGACCCATGGGCTCGTAGAAGGTTCTATCACCCCGTCTTTCTTCATTTCCTGAACAATCGTTTCAGCTTCCTCTCTTTTCGCCTGTGGTAATCGTCGAGCTGTTTGACGAATTGGCTTAGCATTACCAGTATCAATTTTATGCTTAACAACGGTAGTTCTTCCCGTCTTTCCTCCTTTCGGTACGAAAATATCACGATACTGCCGAAGAAATTCCCTTAATTTCCTTTTCTCAATCTGATTCAGAGACTGTCCAGCAACCGCAACCATTTGATCAAATTTATCGTTGGAATTATCAGATGTTGTCGTCTGACGGATTATGGATGTGACAGGTACACAAGTTCCTACTTTTGTCTCTTTCTTGATGGTCACTGGGTAGTCATTGACATTAATAAGTCTCACAGGAATTTCTTTAGCCGAAGTCACTAATTCTTTTCCAATTATGATTCCACGGCCAACTTCGTCGTCATGATTCCAAGGCTCCATCATAACAGGTGTTCCTTTGTCCACAATTCCCTGTAGCCGCGCTACTATTATCGTTTCACTTCTCGCAGGCACGACTGTATCTTCTTTAACGGCTGCTTGCATAGTGTTGTCATCATGTGGATGGAGAAATACCTCCTCGTTACCAACTTTGATTACCTTATTCTTAAAATCCAATTGGAATCCATGCGTATTCATTACGTCCATTCCTAATATAACATCCTCTTCGATGTCAGCAACTATAACAGTATGGACGAACTTTTCTGCTCCAATTCCTAATTGTACCTGGATTTCTCCATGAATGTTGGCATTTTCACCTGTGGCGGTCCGAAGTCGCAACCTCGTTGGTAACAGTTTCTTTCGGCTGTTTATAACTGTCGGGCGTATAATGGTTCTGGTCGCTCCAGTATCCACCAACAACGTATGCTTTTTACCATTTATTTCTCCATCTACATATACACTATCTTCACGACATTTCAAAGAAGCTATTAGTATCAGAGGGTCTTTGGTAAAGTTCTGGGTCGAAGCTGCTCCCCTAAGGCCGACGCGTTCTGGTTTTGTCTTTGGTCTTATGGTCTTCGTTTTCTTGTGTGTCATGCTTTTTATCATATTAAAGAGCTGGTCAAGTTTATCTTCATCTCCTTCCTCTTTTACAGTCCTAACTTTGCTATACCCGCCAGAGGCCTGCGTAGCTGACTCGTATTCGAGGGCGGCAGATAAGACATCCATCAGCGTCTTGTGACGAGCTAATCGTAGTGTTCTTTGCATCTCATGATCACGAAGACCATCAATAAACGTTTGAACGGCCAACTTTTCCATCATGTCTTCGGGAGCTGTTGGATAAGCATATCGCACTAATCTGGCGATATCTACTTCATATTCTTGAAGAGCCTCATCTTTCTTTTGTCTTCGATTTTTGAGCTGCGACTGATATACATGCTCCAAGTGTTCGTGGCCATATCGCATATTTAACCTCTTCTTCAGTTGTTCGAAATCATCCGTCTCCTCTACGGCTATGGTCTGGAGCACATCTAAAGCATCTCCTCGAAGAGCGATAGTCAGGTTTACAGCCTTTTCTTTTTCAGACCATCCATTCGCTCTTGCAGCTGATTCGAACTGTTTCATGTAGTTGTTCCATGATGATTTTCCGTCGAAAGTTGGGACTTTGACATGAACGGAACTTCCACTTCCTTCAAATTTCGGCCGTGTTTCCAACTTACACTTTGTCTCGTCTTCTTTTATCCCTACCGGATCTAAAGCTACCGTATTAATTGGTGGTAGCACTCTCGTGTTAGTTATCATGGTGTCTAACTGTTTGATTTTCTCTTCTACTTTTTCGAATGTTTTGGAAACTTCTTCAAATTTCTCATTATTCTTTTTCGAAGTTTCTTCCATCATTTGAGAAACATTTTCAAATTTCTCGTCGAATCTTTTTGACACATTTTCGAGTTTCTCGTCGTTTTGTCTAGCTACTTCTTTAATAATTTAAGACGTTTCATTGAATCTTTCATCATTTTTTTTAGAACTCTCTTCGATCTTTTGAGACGTTTCATCGAATCTTTTGGAAACATTCTCATCATTTTTTCTAGAACTCTCTTCGATCATTTGTGAGACATTCTCAAATTTTCCATCGATTATTTTAGTTAAAACGGCTTCTTCTGCTGACTGGAACTGGAATGTCTCTGGGTCGTCTCCATTCTTGTTGAGAACAGTCTTCAGTCGTTCTTGGAGGATCTTCTTGGACCCGCTGCAGTCTTCATCGCGTTCTTCTAGTTGCTCACGCAACTGTTTCACTGAAAGTTCTACTAGCAGCATCTTTGGTCAGGCACACACGTACTTTTTAAATGTTCTTTCGTACAACGATCACTACTGAACTACGCGGATGTTCCCGACGAACAATACCTTTCAAAAGTTCAAAAGTCTTTTTCAAAAATCAAATTAAATTTATCTACGATCCCACTTCTGCACCACTGTGGAGTTTATATAGTTCTAATTTATTTGTCTTTATTCTAATTTATTGTCTATAATCTAATTTATTAAAACTCACGATAGCTAATTACTAATTTATTAAATAACTTTACAAATGTATTTATTTCACATTTCGTTACATTTAAATATCGCGTTTACCGATCTTCTTATGACTGACTCAAATACAAAAATCTTTCATTTATATACACAACTGTTGTCATCTGGAACTTTCGGTAAACTTCCTGAATAGTCTCGTATTTTGGTGAAGGCGCTCGACTCGTTTTTCAACCTCGAGACGTGGATGACTCACTAAAATTAGTGTCTAGAGATTTCTGGTAAACAACTGGTAGCTAAGCTCAGGTATATTTTGACCTACAAATTACGAGAATCAATAAAAAGAATTAGTCATAAAATATTTACAGTTCTATATGCCATAACATTTAAAATCGTAACACTATCCTTAATCATTGAGTCTAGAACATCTCCAAATTCACAATTTTTTGGCAATTTACGCAAAGTAGGTTAAGTCAGTTAGGTAAGTATCAAATAGCTCTCCTTCCCTTTTTTTCTATTGTAGAATAAAAATCTTTCGTGGATCACATTCTTTTTGGGGGTGACGTAATTCTCTAATTCACCCAATACTGTATCATACAATTTCTTCTGTTCATCAGTTAACTTTAAGGTGCTAAACACACCAAGTCCTTCATCTCACAAAAATTTAACAGTAGAGCAATTTTTACTGTGTTTTCCTTTCCCGCCTTGTCACTGGCCACGAGGTGAATTTTAAATGACTGTTTGAATTGCCTAAAGTTTTCAGCCAGTTACCTTCAAATAATAATTGTTGAGATATTCTAAACTCCATATTGTTTATTTCTAACAACTTCTTGTTTTCATTTATTTTGAAGTAGCAGGCATTATTAACCACAAGACTGCGCCATGTTATAATTTTTAATATAGACTGTTGTATATCTTTATTATTATTACTTTTAGTAATACAGTGTCATCATAACCTAATCTAAAGTACTTCACCTCTATCAATGCCATGAGACCTTGTGCCGCCTGTCCCATGTCATAGTCCTGTCAGGACTTTACAGTCATGAGCTATTAAGTCTCATGATACGTTCAATTCCTAAAACAATTTTAGCATTTGTTTTTGATACAGATGTCAGTCCTCTACAAATAGTTTCCCCTGACTTTTGGCGTAAAATTATTAGGGAAGTAGGTATTCATCAATTAAGAATTTTCCACTAAGTTTCATATAGCCTGTTTGACAATTTACCACCCAGTATATATATATATATATATATATATATATATATATATATATATATATATATATATATATCATTATACAAACGCCAGTTTATTACGGCTGCAGTCAGAAGGTTGGCCGAGATGTTAGAGAAACACTCTTTTGACTTTTTGTCAAGCTTTTGGAATTATTTTATTCCTTCTTCAGAACACTGAAATATATATAAAAAATGTGTTATATTTAAAAAATATCACAATTTGTTATTGTTACTTACTAGTCGTTGAGATTATTTAAAATAAACTTGGACCCTTAACATTAACAACACACAATGTATATATATATATATATATATATATATATATATATATATATATATATATATATATATATATATATTTATATATATATATATATATATATATATATATATATATATATATATATTTATTGAGCTTCGTAATTCAATTTTCCCCCAAAGTTACCAAGTGTATACTTTCGACGAAAAATAATTTCTTGTCTGCGATAAATCAAAGGAAAACTGTTGTTGATGGAACATCGTCAGGAGTTAGGATTTCCCATTTCTCGTCAAAAGACCAGTAAATCCGGTAAAATCCTTCAAGATGTGGTGAGCTGTCAGCAAACAATAATTTAGTTCTAGCTTGCCCAACAGGGATTCCAAACTTAATTAACAAGAAAATTCAGTGCAGTCTATTATACCATTGTGTTTGGAGACTCCGGTTGCGGCGTAGAGTGAAAATCAAGCGACAGAAAATAGAACTATGTTGGTTGTAGAGTTTACAATCTTCGTCTAGAGATCTTTTAAATAATATAATATTTTTGCAAAAAACTGAGTAGATTTCAAAGACGATAAATAAGGTATGATCATATTAAACTTTTCAAAATATTCTATATCTAAGTGTTTCACCTAATACAGAAGGATTAATAATAACTTACACTACCTAAAATAAGATATTTATAATAACTAAAGGCGTTTTTAAACTGAGAAACTCCGGATGGAATTCAAACATTCAAGCAAAATCAATTTTAAGTTCTTAAATCTCCTTAATAACTCCATTACAGCTTAACGTAGGATGGTTTATAACATATAATAGATACTATCGTATTGAGTACTACAAGAAAACTAAAAAGACTGCTAATCACAGAGACATACTACTCGTATATTTTGTTGGTTGGTTTAAAATGTACACTTTTTATACCGGGCACTCCATATTTTGTGGTGGACTTTTGTAGTAACATTTATCTCATGTGGATCTAGATCGTTGAAGAGAACGAAAATTTCTACCTACATATTCCCTTAGTCGCCTAAAATAAAATTTCTTTATTTAAGTGTGTGAAGATATTTAAAATCGTTCCAGTTTAACAACGTTGATTTTTAATTTATTTAGTAAATCTTTAAAATCGCAATATAAAAAGCTGTTGTTATACTTGCTTACTCACTGTATACTTGCAGTTGCACTAACAATCTATCAGTACCACCGATACGCGCTAGAAATTAAAAACTAGTAGAACGTACAAACTACCTTGGAGCTCAACGAGAACTAAGTAGTATTGATTCCGCAAGAACTCCCACCCCGGTCTTTGTGTCTGATCAGAACCCACGGCCCTTTCCTATTGGAATCGAGTATTGCTCGACCACTTTTGTCTCACACGTCATCTTGGCATTACCTTTGGATATTAACTAAAGATTGTTCTTTATCCTACCCATCTAAACTCTGCTAACATTTATTTTCCGTTCACTGGCATCAAAGTCGATGACCGCAACCCGTTTGTGTAGTAGCAACTTTGTAGGATTCGTCTTTTTATTTTACATATTGCTTAGAAGTAAATTTTATTTTATTTTTATTAATTTTATTATATTTTTATTTAAATTTTACTTACGTTTTACTGCTTGAGTTTGTTGTTTAATACAGTCACCCGTCACGAAGTGGTGCCAAAGCAGGGACTTGAATGCTGGACCCTTGGATTCGTTGCAATTTCGAACAGATTCGGCAATATATTAAATATCTGCCTTTTTATTGTGGAATATCCAATTTTATCTTTTTCTTCATTTCGCCTTGCTTTTTTACGTAAATTTAGTTTTAAGATAAAATTTAGTTTACCTTTTTAATCTCAGCCCACTTTTCCAATAAAAATTTAAATGTCAATTAAAATATTAAATACAAAACGGCTATTTAAAACCACTGTTTGCCGATATTGAGCTTCTATAGCAAATTCTTATTTATTGTGTTCTATCAGTCGTTCGGTTGGCTGCATCTAAATGTCTATTTATAAATTGAAAAATACACTTCACTTAACACGCCGGCTTGGCAATAATAAAACACACTTCAACGAGCTTATTTCAAAGGTCTTAGTTCGGTATTTTTTAAATTGACTTTCTTTTTCAACATCGTTCTGTTTGAAAGGTAACTTTAAAATGGATATTTCTTAATTTATCAATATTTTAGTTAACGGGAGTTATTAATTAAAATACCTAGATTGACGGTAAAAATTTAAAAAATAAGGACAAATGGATAATCAAGATAAGATTAAAATACGTATTAATAGTACCATTATGAAATCATCCTTGTTGATTTCGTTTAGCTCGTTCCTATCGAGATCTAAAACTCTGACTGTAGTAAATATAAATAAAGGCGTCCTGTTCAGAAAATGTACTCTGCTTAAAACCAGTGGCGGCCAGTCAGGGTCGGCAGGGTAGGCAGTGTCGACTCACATTATAGATATTATATATTTTTATTTTATAAATCCCTGTGCATTAAGACTTTTCAAATTAATGATCCGAGATCCGAGTCATCCATCCAACTGCGTGAGTTCTTATACAGATACGTTTCAGCAAGCCGATCACAGGCTTGATTTTACATGTAAAAATCAACATATGACATATCAGTCAATAAGCTACCAAATACACATTTCCCTCCGTGCGCATTTAAATGATAAGTACGACAAATTTGACTCTGCCTATTCTTCATTTGGATTGGCCGCAAAGTTTTTCTTATCTTACGAACGCAGAACAAAATGTTATTTCGAGAAATAAGTACTTAAGCAGCGAAGTGATAGTGAGTGCACTGACTGGCTTTTCTGATATCATTTCGATCAATTCGTTTTGTATTGATTTATTTTGATTTTCCAAAGTAATACTGTAATAAGTTATCGCTGCCGTAAATAGGTAAAGGGTTTTTTGCTATATATGAAGTTTTTTTTTAAATTTAAAGTGGAAACAAATTTAGGTAAATTAACCTAAAACGTGGAAACTTTATCTTCCTCAACAATAAACAACTCTCATTATCAACAACTGCTGCTTCAAAACCGCTGCTTTTAAAATCTCTTCAAAACTCTAATAAATTTTACGATGACGTTATAACTCATTTTATTACTTCCAAACAACATAGACTAGATTTAATTTATAGTTAATATTCGAAATTTATAGAAAAAAAAATAACAAAAAATCATAGATTTTAAGCTGGTTGATTAAAGCATTTTTATTGGACGGTATACCTATCTATGGACACAAAAAAAACTTGTCATTAAAGCCACGAGCTGCCAATGCTACAAACCAGTTGAACAAGTATTTATATGCAGGCTCACATTCTTTGGTAAAAATCTTGGATAAAAAATTTAATATTGTTAAAGAAATTGAAATTATCCTGTATATTTGTTCTAAAACTTTACAGTATAGAAAATTTTAATCATAGTCCGGAAGAGTATGTCTTAAATCTTTATATCAAAAAACTCATAAATAATCAATGTGAAAATCCAAATGAATTTCCTTTAGAATACAGCTAAGAATATTTTTCGCTTATAACGAGGATCGACAAATTTCATTACCAAAATAAATGCCCAACAAGAAAGTTCCCGATGCCACCAAAAGGAAATTATGATTGATGTGAGGGGCTAAAATTTATATTTTAAAACTTCTTGACGCCTCTAACTTAAGAGTTAATTTTAAAGCTTTGAAGGTTTTGATAAAAATGTCGTATGAGTTTTTATTTAAAAAATGTTTTAGTTTAAAAAAATCTCAAAAACATATTGGTTAAAAAATGTTGTATTAACATAAAAGTTTCTAAAATATGCTATACATATACAGTGGAGTAATGAAAACAGTCCAATCTGATATTTGGTAATCTTATTCTTCAAGTAACGTCGGTCAACTGTGTGCAGTTTTATACCGTTCTTATGCACTTAGGAGTGTACAGTCTCTGCTCAATTTATTAATCACCATAAAAATGTTGGTTTTTTTGTATTTCAATCGCACTGAAAGTATGTTTACTAAGATATGGATACTAGGTTGTTGAATGGGTTGCATAACTATTAGGTACATAGTTACATAGAAAATGGTATACATTTTTCTTATAATTGGCAATTCCAGATTAAAGTAGAACGTGCTCAAAGTGTGAAGTGAATTAAAACTCATTGTTTTAAATTTTGAGTTTTTTTACTTAAAACATAGGTTTGTGGTCACTTTATTTAAAATGTTCACTAGTAAGTATCGACATTATTACATAATAGTATTACTTTTTTTTTTTTAGTTAATTTTTAATCATAAAACCAAACGATTAATCTTGAATTTGGTGAATTATTATTGGGCAAATCCCAAGATCTTTGTGTTGAGAATGTCGTCCATTACTGCTCTATTAGATAATACAGTACTGAGAGAAATAGCTTAAAAATGTGGTGTATGCCAGTCCTCAGTGAGGAGATGGAGTTAAAAGCTCAAAGATAAGCGACCTGTGACGTCAGTTCTGAACGACAAACATCCTTCAGTCACCCCTAGAGCGCAATGAATTTTAAAAAAATTAGCTGTAACACACAAAAGGACCGACCAAAGAGATTTGAGAAATAAGTTGAAAGAAGCAGGATGCTTAGTATCGGTGGCTACCATATGCCGAAATTTTTATGGCATAAGCTTTAAACGTCGCAGGCCTGTTAAGAAGCTTAGGTAAGGTGTAAGATAAATTATTACAAATCATTTTATTCTCGCACTTTATAATTGTTATTTACATTCACAGGTTTGTTTTAGCGATGAAGCCACATTTCAAATTATGAATGACAAGCCCCAATTTGTCCGAAAACCTCCAAAAGAAAAATATGAAAAGGGGCGTGTAATTAATACAATTAAACATTCCACCTCAGTAATGATATGGTCGGTGATTAGTGGCAAAGGTGTGAAACTTTTGTACGTCGTAGAAGGAACCATGCGACAAGACCAATATAAAAGGGTTTTGAACAGAAGATTGGTAACACAAGAGAACAAATGGTTTGAAACACCTTGCTATACGGCTAAAAGTATTCAAAATCTTTTGTTAGAACAAGAAATTCCGCTCTTACCATGTCCCAGCAACTCACTAGTCATAAACCCCATTAAAAATGTCTAGGAAAGCCTAAAAAGAGCGTTAGCCTAGAAAATAATTACCAACAAGGTGTAGTTGATAAAAATAGTACATTGTTTACCGGGTAGGAAAAGCTTAACATTCCTGGACGACTGTGAAGATTGCTAAGTCGAGGCGCAAGCCGAGACTTAGCAACACAGAGTCCAGGAATGTGGCTTTTCCTACGAGGTAAACATACTTTTTTCCGCAAATCGTTTAAAATTCGACAGATATTGATTGATTTAAAAAAAAACGCGATAATTTTATTCCCAAATAAATCTTGCTTTGAAATTCCTAATAAAATTACTTGGGTTACTATGGAAACGTATTGAGGTTGAATTGTCAAACTTGACGCTTATGTATGTAGAACACTAACAACTGTACGGAAATATCATTTCCTTACAGTAAGGAAATGACATTTCCTTACAGTAAGGAAGTCCTGACTTTTTCTTCAAGAAATTTTGACAGGAATGTCAAAATTTCCTGGCGATTTGCGGAAAAAATTATTTTTCATTGAAATTACACCAAAATTAAAAAAAAATCGCAGGAAAATGCAGAAACAGCATGCCTATTTGAGTGGCTGCACTGCTTAAAGCCAAGGGTGCCTTAACAAAATATTATTGTTAGAGTAAAATATTGTAATAATTTAAATTGTTTTTGTTCAATAAATATGCAAAAAGGTTACTACTATCATCTGTGTTGTGTTTCTTACTTATAGCTTATATAGTTATAATTGCAATTAATTATAAAACACAAAAAAATAGAATATGCTAGGTGAGTACAATAAATTGAGCAGAGACTGTATGTGACTTGAATCCTAGCATGTAGGTTGTAGGTAATTTTCCAATTAGTTTTGGATATTAGGTATACAGCTGTTTTCATCTTTTTTAATGTAAGTATTCCGTTTTTTTCCTATTTTTCTCAAAATCCACAAGGAAAACAATTCCTGTAGCTGGCTGTATACCACGTATCACAAAAAAGAGGTTAGTCTTTGTAAGTGGGTATATTTATTTAAAAACCCTTAAAAGGGCTACATCAAAAAAACAAACATTTTCGGACTAAACAGTCCATCATCAGGTTTAAAATCTGCCTAAAATAAGTACAAACCATTTAGTTAAAACAAACGTGATTATGAAATTTTGACTATGGTTAAAAAAGCAAAATGGCTATACTTACTAGGTTAAAATGCCTGAGCCACCAAAAATACATGGGTAAAAACCCTTTAAATTACTTATAGTTATAAGAGATTATACATCTTATTGTTAAAAAACTGTGATGTTCATTATTAAATTAAATATGACTTCAGGTAACATACATTGCAAAAAATTTTGAGTTCCAGAGCCGGGGAGAAAACCTCTACGCACGGAAAACATCTGGAAACTGATTTACAATATACCTATAAAAGGTTTTAAAAACAAAATGTCAATGTAACATAGAACTATATTAGTTATACCTAGTATTACTACAGCCAAAAGATTTAAAAATTATTTTTGAATCACTCCCCGCCTCTCCCAAGCCACTCCCCAAGGGGAGTGAATCCCCTTGGGATTCACTCCCTGCCTCTCGACGCGTTAGTGTTCTGAGCTGTTGGACGTGAATCCCTGTCTTGGCATTTGGTTTTCACCTCTGGCTGCGTTGAGTAGTTGAGTTACTGTGACCAAATGCCCATCTTGGTAGTTAGTATTCGCCTCTGGTTGCGTTGAGTAACTGAGTTACCGTTGCTAACTAAGCATCTTCCTGTCTTCTTTTTCTGTTTCTTTTTCTTTGTTCTCCTGAAGAAGCTACATACAATTGTAGAGAAACGTCGAGGTGAACCCACTTTTGGGTCACTCACAAATGACACGGTCCAAACCCGGAAGACGAATAAACTATAATTCTGACTCTGGCCGTGGAAGCCTACGATTTCATTTGACTTTTGTGTTAGCTTAAATGCGGTGTGTAAATAGATTTATGCCTCTATAATTGATGATGTCTGCTTTATCTCCTTTTTTAAACATTGGTATTATTATGTTCCTTCATGCGTCTAGTTTCTTGCAGTGCAATATTAGTGTTTGTATAAGTTTTGTCATCTCTAGATTTATACTTTTTTTTTTCGTGTTCTAGAAGCTCGTTGGTTATTCCTTCTGGTGCTGGTGAATTTATATTATTGATTTAATTAATTGATAAAGCAATCTTGTTTAATAGTGGTGGGATAAAAATATTACCACAATATTAAGGAGGACCACAAAAAGATCTACTATTCACAACTTCATTCTAGAAGCTATCCTACTACAAAGTGGTGTAGAGACAGATAGTATAATATACTACAAGATACATTAAGTTATTGCTTTTGCAGACGATATAGCATTAATTGCAAAATTAAAATCAAAACTTATAAGAATATTCAAAAAAATAGAAACAATATTAAAACACTTTGGCAAAAACTTGGGTGCTAAGTCAGAGAAATACACAGAAAGATAGGAAAGGAAGATATGACCTAAAAAATATAGACTGACAAAAACCAATGACAAAGTGCGATAAATAAGAACAAATAAGAAAGTAATGGAGTTATATATCCCACCAAGCTTAAGACAAAAGTCAAAGCACAAAGAGCACGTTGGATGGGGCATGTTTACAGGACCTCCACAAACAGACATGCAAAAAACTAACAACAGGAGAAACGGGTGGAAAGCGCAGACGAGGAAGACCAAAAAAGAAATGGTTAGAAGACGTTAAAACCGATGAAAGGAAACTAAGAATACCAGACTGGGAGAAAATGATAAAAAACAGAGATCAGTGAAAACAAATAGTAAAGAAAATGTAAGTCATGGTTCTCCAGACCTGAAGAGCTGTTATATGTAACGGAAATTTAAAAATGCCTGTCGTTTTAAGCGTTATTTCTAAGAGAACGATTCATTCAATACAAAAAGTGCAAATAAACTTTTTTGATATTGTTCTGAAGCTATTTTTTTGTGGCATTTTAAATTAATTAATTTACTGTTTGTATTTTGAGAACGATTTCCGAAGTGGAAATTGAAACGTCAATAAACGTATTTTTATCTTTAATTGTGGCTTATTCACACTTAAATAGTAATTAAACTTTTTTGCTCGAAATTATTTTATCTATATTTTTATTTGAAACATTTTTTACTACGTCGTACAGATTCTTGTTATATGTCCATTTAGGAAAATGCCGGGCGGTACCTATAAAACTTTATTCCATATTTTTTGGAGGTCCAAAATTTACATTTTCTGCAAAATTTAGCTTGTTCGTATTGTACCGTGCTTCTAGATTTTTATTTTTTTATTTTGGTTGTATTAAAATTGTAAATCACTAGCAATGGTCTTTTTACATATTTACACGTAAAAACTAAGAATTTAACCTAACCTAACTTAAGAGATAGGGAGAGTCCATCTCCATATTCCATTTCAACACTCTGTTTATCGAACCAGTATTTAATAAACGTGATGTGCATATTGAATTAACAATAACCAGTGTAAACAGAATATAAATATCATTTAATTATACATTCTGGAACGAGGAAATTGCGTTAGAGCAATGGACGAAAATTTTGTTCAATATTTGACTGAAATGACTGGAAACCCACGGATTAAATCATTTTAAATTTAATCAAATTATGGAAGAGCTTTCTTTGTTCAGTACGAGTTTGTATTGGCAATGTAGTTAATTTTGTATCTAATAAACAGGAAATACTATACACTATGATAATATAAGCCAAAGAGTTACATTCGATCTACGGAATGATAGATGATAGATAATGTTCTTGTTAGGATATTATATTTATAATAATTTTTATTGTAAGTCTATTGTTGTGTCCATTGACAAAACTATCCTGACTACTAGTTCTCTTGGCTCTTTTGTAGTTGTTGATGATGTATATTTCAAAGTGATATACTTTACCCGAAATTTAAAATCAGACAATCAAGTCATTATTTACTAATGAAAAAGTTATCTTGAAATACTTCATAGGTATGTATATATTACAGTAGGTGAGAGTGGGGCTCCTTTAGACATAAAAATTTGAACTGTCATCTCAGTCTAAATATTTCACCAAATAAATAAAATATTCATAAAATACATTTTTTATTTATTTAAGCTGTAACCGCTAGTGTTATTATCGACCTAAAAATATAATACAGGTAAAGTTATAACAAATTACAATAACTGCTATAGCCCTGAATTTTTAAGATAACTTATTGTGTTTTTAATGTTCATGCCTTTATATTATTTGGGATAGTGTGCTTCTTTCTTGCTGCTTCATATATTTTGCACTAAGTTAGTATAAGCTTCACAGAGAGTGTTACTTAATAATTTTCACACATTGGTGACACAATTCGCGTAAAGAGGTGTTTATGTGTAAAGTTACTGTGTCCTAGTAGCAAACGTGTTATTCTCCTTGCTCATATTTATTCGCTGTGGGTTGGAGCCACGGTTTCACTAATTTTTTGATTTCTTTGAGTTTCTTTTGTAATGTACTTCACTTATTTTGCCACGCACTTAACACTTTATATGTTATTTCTGACTTGAAGTCATATGAAGAAACCTCATTAATAAGAATGGAAAAGAAGAAAGGATGCTAAGCGGGCTAGTTTATCTGCTTCTTTATTTCCTTGTATATTTAAATGTGCAGGAACAAACATGAAGTCAACACTGATCTTATTATTATTTAGAATTTCTATTTCTGATTGGATGTGTAAGGCAATTGGATTATTGGTATATAAACGTTTGATAGTGTGAAATGTGCTTAGTGAATCGATTATTATGAGAGACGGAGACTGAATGAAGAAGTTGAATGATTGTTTGATCAGGTCTGTTATAGTCTGACTTTTTTATATATCGATGGCTTACTTGTAAATCCTTGTAAGTCTAATTTTTACACATTTTGTCTTTTATGCTGAAATAGAATCTACTACCTGTGTAAATGCATTGAGCAAGTCTTTGTCAACATTATTGCCACCTATGCGCAATTGAAAATACTAGTGAGTTTATTGTGTTTTAAAGATGGCAGTAAGACCTTGTAAGTTTGGTTTAATGATAGATGTTATGTTTTACTTTGATTTTGTGCAATGTTCTAACTTTTTTTGGTGCAAATAAAGCAAGAGAACTTTAAAAAAGAAGAATCGAAATAATCCTGTGTAATCATGTGTATTTTACAATGTAATAATGACAATTTAAAAAATATTTGCCTTTAAAATGTGATTAGACTTTTTGTTTGTCGTACAAACGAGAATTTATAAACATTTTGATTGTGACATACTAGGTTTAAACTTCGCTTTTTAAATTGTATAATGAGTAATCTCAGTCATATTGTATAGTGAGTCAGTAATCGAGAAATCTATGTTGCAGTTGATTATATAAAAAGAAGGAACCCAAAACCTTATGAAGTAGTTTACCTGGACCATTCTTTTTTATGAATGTCTCCTAAATCCATCTTTGTACATACATACATTCTTTGTTCTTTTTGTATTATTAAATATGCTATTTAAGTGTCTAAAAGACAACTCATGTTTATAAAAAGTGCCGTTTTTTTAAATTAAATACATTTTATTGCCTCCTGAAGGAAGTTTGTTGGGAGAGTTTCAGGAAATTCAAGATGTATTCAGATTCAAGATGTTCAAATTTTAAACTATTTGTCCTTATTTTAGTGTAGTGTTATGTACAATGCATGTTCAATTGTATGTTTATTACATTCTCCGCTTGCTGGATAGCCCAAATTTGACGAAATGCCCCTGATGATGCTGTAGAAAGCAAAAGTACTTTTCAGTTCATTTATTCGAGCATTCAACATTTCAATATCATTTTTTGTACTTTAGCTTGAGACTCCTTGTAGACTATTTTATCCGTTATATTCTTTGTATTTAAGAAATTTTTAACCTGAACAAATCAGCTGTCTAGCCGTCTAGCTGGCTAGTCTGTTAGGAAGCCGGTACCTTCTGTTCCAAAGCGGCTGCGTTTCGGACATACCGGGTGGGGCGCTGAGGTTATCGCTATGCCATTGAAATGAGTGATAAGCTCTGTTAATTTAATTAGTTCTATCCGCAGTAAGATGGGGTTGTCGGTAAAATGTAGAAATAATTTCTATTTAATATCGACTTACAGTAGTATGGAGTAGTTTTGATATTTTACCATTTACTACAAAAATGTATCGTTGCTAGGATTAAAGAAACTTATCTGATCGTTTGGTATAGTATTGTTAAATATAAAGTGCAATTAAATATTTCTACCTTTCTTAAAAATTTTCATTAATTTTAAATTCTTGACAGTGATTTTATTTTTAAATTGTTTTTCTTCATGGGAGATGTAATACTAATAAACCGTCTCGGTAAACCATACTTCTGCCTCACTAAGCACCCTTTATTGAAACAGTACATGTCCTAGCTATTTATATCTGCCATCTATTATCGTTCGACTAGCAAACGACAGTTCTGTAACTTTATTTTATTATAAATGAACTTCCGAGCCGGCGACCTCGAATCCTCGCAGGCGGACTTAAATAAATGGAGTTGCAATTGAAACGAATTTTGATAGAAGTTTGGAGCTTACCGAAATTGATTGATTTCTAATGAAAAGATCGTCTTATAGTGACGGATTGCCCAGCAAAAGCTAAAAATCTCAAGTGGGGGTCAAGCTTAATTTTGCATTGACTTTGAAAAATCGGTCTGCAATAAAGAGTTAACCTAACCAGAAAATTACAGTAGTGGAATAGGCAGATACCACTACTGGGTGATCACTTTTATTGAATTTTGTGAAAATGTTAAAATATGTTGATTTTTATTCTAATGGGGACATCTTTTATTTATATAGATATCTATCATTTGTCAACCCCTTTTCTCCCAGTACAGCAAATCTTTAATTTTTAATATTTAATATACCATGTGTGGCACATTGTTAAAAAATTTAGTTGGTAGAAGATTGGTTTAAAATTTGGCTTAAAGATAATCATCAAAAATTTAGGAAAGTAAATTTGGATGGCGGTCTTAATACCATTTAGAGCGTAGTAAGCAATTTAATAAATTACAATTCGAAGGACCACCCACTAACGTGGGAATAAAAGAATGCAAGCAATAAGAAATATATAATTTAATGACAAATTTTGCAGAATAACTAAATTAAGATCTGGTCAAGGTTTATTAGTAGAGTTGATATATTTAAACCGCAGATTCACTCTACGATTTACACAAGTCCACGAAGCACACAACACTATAGAACTGTTACAGTTTTAAAATCACTTACTACAACATAAATTAAGGATGTCGTTTTTAGTTTTAATAAACTTATGTAATTAACACTAAACGTTTGCGTAGCGTGTGGCTTTTAAACTACAAGCGAGACCCATAATATCTATATAACATATGCCAGAGTATTTGCTCTAAACTAATTAAGGACAGCGTTCAGACCTCGCTGAATTCAAGTTAATATTGATAATACAAATACGTGAGAGGTATTACTCTATATTAAAAAAAAAAGTATCCAAACTGGTCTCTGCTAAGTTGATACTAACTAATAAACGCAGCGTCCAACCTGAGTGGATTATAACTTCTTACTCAACACATTCAAATTATAACTGCATTGCCTACAAGGGGACTAGTGGCTGACAACTTTAAAATGTTTAATAGTTAGGTAAAACCACTTTTTGAATACTTTCTACCCAATATTTCCTAGGTACAAGTGTTCGGTGGGTAAAAACTTATTTTGAAGGTAAAAATTATTTTACTACCAGAGGCGTAACAACACTTGGATAAATTTCTTACAAAAATTATCGTACATAATCTTACAGAAATTTATTCATCAGGTATCCATCATTTTTGTTTCACACTTGTGAGTTTATTCCAAATCTTACAGCTCTTAAAACCAAATGTAATGTTTTTTTAGTGTCAATTTGAAATTAAATTTATAAATTCATAATTTTAAAAACGCTTCTCATCAACAATTATTATTTAATTAATTAAATTAATATAATTATAAAGTCATTGTTCGAAATTACAACGAACATTTTAAAGCATTTCAGAGGTTACTAGATTACATTCATTTACTAGTCATGGTCTTAGTTCTTCAAATGAAGCAGAAATAGTATTATAAATCTTGCTTTTTAAATAACCTCATAGGAAGAAGTCCAGAGAAGTAAAGTCACGGAAAGTGTGCGATATGTGTGAATGGCCCTTGTTGGCCATTCAATAAAACCTCTTTGTCTAATTTATTGCCTAGGAAAACGTTTATTAAGGTATCGCTTATCATTTTCTATTATATCTGTCATAATGTGGTTGGTTAACTGTATCCTCTAATAATTCTAGAGGTGCTAGGATCATACCAAAAGGTTATTTGAGAAACAGATCTATCATTTATCACATATGATCCATCAGACAAATATTAGAAAAAACGACATAGTACGACATAGACTGCCATTACCTTTTCGCAGATTTTACGACAGTATAAGATACTATTGACAGACTACAATTATATTTGGCTGTGCTCGAATTTGGAATACTAAAAGGATTGGTAGAATTAATTAAAATGACAATGAGAAAAATTGAATGTAAAATGCGAGTACAATGGGAGCTTTTAGCACCATTTATAACTAACATAGCACTGCGCCAAGTAGATGCGCGATCATTCAGGCTGTTCAATCTTGCGTTAGAAAAAGTTATAAGAGATTCAGCAATAAACTTATTGCGTACGATATATACCCATAGTAAAGATATATGCTAACGATATCTTGACCACTCTAAGAACCCAAAATAAAGCAGTTGAAGCATTTACACGTATTAAAAATGCCATAGAAAACATCGGACTTCTGACGAACTTTCAGAAAAGTCAATATATGTTGCCTATATCAAAAATAACTAGGTCCAACACCAAACTATATAAACGGTGGAAGAGATCTATTACTTAGGGTCACTAGTTGACTGCTAAAACAACACGTCCAAATAAATAAGAAGAATAATGTGCGTGACTAACCGCTTATTTTGACTTAGATACTCAACTACGAGCAAAAAACATGTCAAGATCAACAAAGTGCAAACTTTATAAACAATAATATGCCTAATACGGACCTACCAATCAGAAATATCAGCAATGACAATCCGAGATAAAAAGTTACTAGGGTTTGTGAAGCAGGCGATATAATTTCGAACTCTACAGACTTTTGGTAATGCAGATATCGTAAAAATCATCAAAATATACCTGGGTGAGCTACCATGAAGAAAAAGGGAATAACCTAAACTTAGGTAACTGGAAAATGTACGTGTCAATTTAAGCAAGATTGGAGTAAGGGGATGAAGAAGACAGACACACGACAGGGAAGAATGGAAAAATGTTTTGAGCCAGGCCAAGGCTGACGAAGGGCTGCAGCGTCAACTGATAATGATGCTTCTCCGTTAAAACTACATTGCAAATAGAATGGCCCAAAAACATATGAGTCTTCATCATCAATAACTATTTCATCCATCCTCAGATGTAAGCCTTTCTTAGGTGTGTCAATTCATTTCTGTTCGTTGTTTTTTGCATCCATTCGTAACCAGCCATTCGCACTTGATGTCATCAGTCTGTCTAGTTTAAGGTCTCTCTCTACTTCGCTTATTTACTTTTGGTCGCCATTCAATAATGTTTTTCTACAATATCAGAACTTTCCATGGTTTTAAAATGGTGATTATTTTTGCTCTTTTTAGTTGATTGACTGTGGTTAAAAGACAGTGGCTTTTTCCGTTTTCATTTCATTAAGAGCTTTCGTGATTTCTTCACAGGTGAACGGGTTGGTAATACGTCTTTGTAAGTTTACATAAGTAAACTAATTCGGTCCTTTAGACATACTCCCTTATTAAGGGCATACGCATACGTCGTTTATAAACCAACGAGAAACACTTCAGTTTTGTGTAAAATCCACCACCAAAGTGTAAATAGACGATGTCCAACCAACACAGAAATCAAACTTACCCAGTGCACTGGTAGAAAATTTGTTCAAAGATTTTCATACACAATATTAAAATTAGTTGATAATCTTACATTTAACCTATTTGGACATAAAAAATATTACCAGTACTTATAAACAAACATTTACACATTTGTTAATTCTGATAATTATTAAATAATTGTTTTAGTTGGAATACTCTGTTTAAAGTGGGCAATCGGTTTTTAAAGATTTAAGGTCTTTATTAACTTTAATTGAGTGGAAGCAGTTTTGGGTTGCTCTTGAGGTAGACATTATGTAGGATATACAGACGTTATGTTACTAGATTGGTTGGGCGGTTAAGTAGGTTACTGATATCTAGTTTTTCGCAGCAATGGTTAGGCCTATCTACTCAAATTTTTTAAATTTAGATTTTTAACTGTCTCAGTCCATTTCTTGTGCCTAGCAGTATCAATTATCTGCTGTGGTTTGGCTGCAAATACCTACTTTCCGTTTTCACAGAATTTTTTTATACAGTTTTTTGCTTTCCTCAAATAATTCAGGGATATATTCTTTACATTACCCTTTAGAAATTGCTGCTTTTTCTTATGTTATAATTGCTTTTGTCAATATTTCGTAGCATGCGCTTTTGAGTGGGATTTAACATAAGCATTTAAGTAAGTTAAGATTATTAGAGAAAGTAGGCCAGTAAGCGTAGATGGAGTTCCATCTGGGGCGTGGAAATGATCTTATAACTGGAATGCCAATGCTGACATAAAAAATTACCTTTCTTGATACTGGTGAAGGTTGTCATGTGTCATGAGCGGTAAGAAAACAAAGATCGGGGCAATACTTCCTCTTTTAACCTGAAGATCTGAAAATGCGTCAAATAGGAGGTAAATACTATGTTTTTCTGGCCACTCCGAAGGGTATGAGCCGTTTTTAATTATCAGAGCAATTTTCTATCTCACTGTTGCTCTATCTCTTTCTGGGTGTTCGTAGGAATGCAGGACATATGTAGGCCAGGTAAAAGCAGTAGGCTTGTGAATATTAGCTATTTTGATATCGCCGAGTTTCAAAGTTTCCTCGTGGATGTTTTTTTTGGTAGAACTACAAATTAAGGGTTTATTTTTATGTTTTAAAGCGTATATATGTTGATTCACCTTCGCCTCTATCGTAGGTAGTACCCAGGAGATCATAGACTGAGATTTTTTCTCTTGAGCTCAATTAAACTTCCTTTTCTGTATGTATTTCTTATATTGTGACCAGGTCAATATTATTTTCTTTTAATAATATGTGCAGAATTTTGCTCTGCAATTATGCCTCCTATATTCAGTTGGCAAACTCGTAGACTGGATCCGAATTTTTTTGTCAATTGGTCTTTGGAAGGTCCATTGTTGGCAGTGACCTCTTCAATACTTAGAAACCTGTTTTTTCCTGCCAGGGGATCTTGCGAAAGATTGTCTGACCTCTCTGGTGATAGTTCATTTAGATAACTCATAATGCACGTGTAGTATTCTACTTGGAATACGAACTAGCTTTACAATCTGCAAGCCAGACAGGAACTAGCATTGTTCTCTAACTCAAAGTTTATCGATTTTTTACTAAAGTTTACATGACTTTCGTATTTATTGCTAATTCTTCGTAATTTAGATATACAATCTCCACATTTGTATATTTTATAATCTCCCACTGTTGGTCAGTTGGTCTTGCTTGAGTGATGCTTTGACTTTTTTTTGTTTTATTTTTAATTTTTAGCATTTAATTTTATAGTTCGATTTTTTCTTTTCTACAGTATTGGTAGTACTTAGTAGACCTTTTTATTGTACTCAACCACCCACTATCTTATAGATTGTTTAGTCTATTTCCTGCATTCATGCTCTACGTCTACTTCAGTTGATCCCAAACTTTGACCCTAATTATTACCGACAGGTTTGAGTGCGAGATCTGGATTATACAATCTACATAAAGTCATCTATATAATTTTATATTTTATCACAGAATTTAAGAATGTGGAGATCACGTCACCATGATTGTGGTCACTTAAACATTTCCGTTAAGATCAGGGCCCTTATCTCTTCTGATGCCACCTGATATGTAGCTTCGTCGATTTTAATAATTTTAAACTGTTTTTCCTTGTGTTAATGTATTATTTAATGTTTATGACATTCTCCGTATATTATTGGATAGCCTAATTTTAACTAAGTCTAAAACGTTATATTACATAAAATTTTTAACCATTATCTTAAGTCATATCATATAACCAAGTTAATTAATTTTTCTTCAGTTAAAAAAACATTTTTTGGCTTATTTCAGATGCTCCTGAAAATACTCTAAAAGCGAAAGTACTTGGGCAAGATTTAATAAAAACTGTGTTCGATATCTGCCTTTTATTTGATTAAAATCCATTTATTCGAGCAATTAACCTTATATCACTTTAAATTTAAGTTAATTCACATAAAATTGTTAAATTTTTGTTCGGCATGTTAAATCAACTTTAATTTGTTGTATTATTGTGACTCAATTTAAGCAATACTTAATAAACGCTGAGCTCGTTTAGGATTAAAAATTGGTCCTTCACTGCCGATTTTTGTCAAAGTATTTTAGATCTCATTATTTTTCTAGACCGAACATATAAAGTCTTTCTAAAAAATATTTATGATAAATTTACAAAAAACTATAAAATATTTTAGTAGCATATAGCTGCAACAAACAGTTGAAAAAGACACAAAAACCATACCATGTTTATAACGAACATCAACCATTATCGTCTCCGCATTCACAGAAGAATAAATGAAACGAAAAACAAATTTAGAGCTCGTTGTTTCTTTTTAACGGTTTTACATCAAGACGGCTTTCAAATAATTAAGTTAAATATACTGTGACAGAAGCTACAAAAAAATAATTAAATAAAGCAACTGCTGTAAATCGTAAAGTTCTAATTAGAGAACAAACAATACAAAATCTGTTTGAAATATTTCCATTCCAACGCCGACCCGGATAACTCATTTCTGTAGTTTAAGCACTAAAAGGGTAACGTTGGAATAAATACTAAAATACATTACACTTTAATAGTCCCTTATGTCTAGTTTTGTCTTAGATTACAACAATGTATTAAAAGATATGCAAGTTGTTTGCACAATTTAGAGTTTAGAAAGAACCTTTCAATCTGTTAAACAAGAATATCACTTTCATCAGACAGTTTACTGCTACCATTATTGAAGCCTTTCTCAAGCTTTTATCAAAAGTATTTATTCTATATTGTTCTCACTCTTCATACTGGCAGAACTGTTCGGTCTGAACTCTCTATTGTTGCGTTCATCAAGGCAATATAATATACCAACTGTATTGTCTCCATAGACCAAGAATAAACCAAAAGAATAAAACACAAACGCCAACTTTTCGAAACCATCAAGAAAAGGAAAACGGCGTATCTAGGTCAAATCATGCGAAATGAAAAATACCAGTTCCTCCAACTTATAATCGAGGGTAAAGTTGAAGGCAAGAGAGGAATGGGACGCAAGAAAATGTCCTGGCTCCGAAACTTAAGGCAATGGACAGGGTAACGACATACAATCTCTGATACATATTGCAAGAAATAGAGAATTAATGGAAAATGTGATCGCTAACATCCATTAGTGGATTTGCATCTGAAGAAGAAGATTGTCTACATATTTATTAGTACAGTCACTGAAGGGTTTTACTCCGATTTCTTTGAACCTCCATCGATTTTCATGAAAATTGGTAAGTAGTTAAAGGATATCTTAAGAAATAAAAGTAACATGGTGTCAAGTTGCGCTCTTACCCTGGGGTGAAATTCACTTCTTCTCGGAAGTGTAAATTATTTTATTAAAAATAACCCCAGTAATCGATAGGGGGACCAAATCTAAACACAATTTATTTTATAAAGTTATTAAAATAAATTAATACTTTTTTAATTATTGAAGATCGAAGATTTTAATTTTTCGTAAAAAATGCATGTTTTAAAGCGGTTTTTCATAAATAAATCCAAAACTATAAGATTTTATAAAAAAGTTGTCAGTACCAGAATTGAAACTAATAGAAAATTGAATAAATTACTTGCTTGAAAAACCTTTTATTATTACCAATATAAGATTGAATGTTTGAATAATTAAACTTTGATGGTATAAAAGGCAACTATCGAACACAGTAATTAATTAAATCTTGCCCAAGTACTTTCGATCAATAGATCATTTTCAGGGGCATTTCGTCAGTTGTGGCCTATCGGACATGAGCAGAATGTCATACATGTAAATTTGGACATAACAATACAATACACAAAGACAAACAAACACTTTAAAATTTTTTAAAAGGAGGAGCTACATGTTATATAGAAGCCATTATGTCTCCGGCTTCTATATAACATGTAGCTTTTCCTAGTTAATTCAAAAGAAGTTCAAATAATTAAAGACGCCAACAATAAGGTAGAGAAGAACAAATATAAAATAACAAATATTGTCGAAGACTTCTACACATCCTTGTACAGAAACAAAAAAATTAAGGAGAACGTCAAAAGACAAATAAAAAACGTAGGATCAGAAGTACTACCAAATATAAAGGGATACGAAATAGAAAGACCTTTAAAAGAACTAAAGAATAATAAAGCTCCAGAACACGACGGTATAACTGCCGAGCTCTTGAAAACAAGCAAGACATTAACAATCCCTGTACTAACAGAGCTATTTAATAGATGTCTCCATAATAGCCAGATCCCTAAAGACTCGAACGAAAGCCTAGTAATACTCTTACACAAAAAAGGGGACAAATGTGATCTACAGAATTATAGACGTATATCGTTGCTCAGTCAAGTATACAAACTATTTATGAGAATTATTAATAACCGGTTAACCTACAAAATGGATAATTACCAACCGGTTGAACAGGCTGGCTTCCGCAAAAGATATAGTAAATCACACCATTTACTGACAATGATAACATTGATAGAGAAGGCAAATGAATACCAACTACCCGTATTTCCTGCCTTCTGCCTATGAAAAGGCGTTTGATAGTATCGAGATGTGGGCTATAGAACAAACTATTAATAATTGTAGAATAGATTCGAGATAAAGGCAACTAATACATAATATATATGAAAATGTAACTATGATAGTACAACTAGACGAAAATACAAATCCCATACCCATTAAGAGAGGAGAGAGACAAGGAGACGTAATATCGCCAAAGCTTTTCAACCTAGCCCTACAAGACGTCTTCAAAACTACAAATTGGTCAACCTATGGCATTACCGTTAATGGCAACAAGTTAAACCACCTCAGATTTGCTGACGATATAGTGATTATAACATTCAAGGAACTGCAAATTATGTTGGGGGAACTAGCAGCCAGCTCCCAATACATCGGCCTAAAAATGAATATGAAAAAATAAAAATAATGACAAACACAGATGACCCCAGACATATAACTATAAACGGCAGTGAGATAGAACAAATCCAGGAATATATCTACCTAGGCCAAATACTGATAATTGACAAAGAGAACCAAAGTGCAGAAATTACTAGAAAAGCAAGACTAGCATGGGCAGGATTTGGAAAACTTAGTTGGATACTTAAGAACCTCAAAATACCCCAAAACTTGAGGAGCAAAGTGTTCAACCAATGCATCCTTCCTATTATGACATATGGATGTCAAACCTGGACCCTAACCAAGGCAAACATGAATAAACTAGCCACAACAGAAAGAACAATGGAAAGAGCAATGTTAGGTATACGACTGTCAGATAAAAAGAGGAACGACTGGGTAAGATCCAAAACAAAAGTCGAGGACATAACAACAAATATTGCCAAACTTAAATGGAGCTTAGCGGGCCACACTGCTAGACAGAAAGACCAATGTTGGAATACTACAATACAACATTGGAGACCTTACGAAAGTAAACGACCAAGAGGAAGACCACAGATGAGAAGGGTTGATGACATTAAAAGAATAGCCGGAACAAATTGAAAATATTTTGCTCAGGATAGAGACCGATGGAAGGAGTTGGGAACGGCCTATGTTCAAACATGGACGACAGAAGGCTAAGAAGAAGGGTAATGTGTATATTTTTTTAGTTTACCTAGTAGTTTTTTTTGCAGGTTTGTTTTAAAAAATTTAAGTTTATCGTTTTTTGTGAGTTAATAGCTAATAAACTTAACCAATAAGTACTAATGCCTTATTTATTCGACCTATACCCATATGTTAGATAAAGTCTAACACGCGAGTGCTGGAGTAATTTTTTGAGGTTCGAGTGAGGGTTAATAATTTGCATAATATCGGTAATATAGGAATGAAGAAACTTGTTCCCAAATGACACCGTTAACTGACATCTGATAAACAATAATATGAATAGATTTTAAATTCTATTTTAAAATAATTGTTATCTTGTAGTAACGATCAAAATAACGTTTAAAACATTAGGCAAAATATAATAAAAATAATGATAAAATACATCACAACTTACAGACTGAATGCTCTTTTTCATTTTTTATTAAGTCTGTCTTCCTGCAGATGTTCTTTTTACTAAAAAATTCCCAATAAATAGAATAGAAATATATCCTCTTAATCCCCTATTTACTCATAGCGTCACCTTTAATGCCCGAGCATACTCGATTATGTGGTATAAAGAGTACGGTTAAATAATCGCCTTCTTTCGCGTCAAAGGGTCGTATTCCACGATTTCAGTTCATTAAAGTTTTATATATCGCTATAGCGGAACGGCAGATGTCGCTGCCGTATGCACCAGCATTTGTTCAGGCCGTTTCGAGCTGCTGGCTAATATCGCTAGTGTGATGAATATTGCAGATAGAATGCGACGAACCAAAAAAACCTCAGAACATCGGAACATTTGATCGTTAGTTACCTTTTCGTATGATGAAATAGATAAATGCATTGATGTCATACTTTATAGCGCGTATTATGAGCTTGACAATTTCCTGGAGCTTTTACAGAGAGAGCTTTTTAAATTATACTTTCAGGGCCATAAAAATATAGAGCGATTTTATTGTTAGAGTATAAGAACGAGCTTCAAAACACATCTAAATTGTGAAGGAGTAACTTATAGATCCATTAAAATTTACGTAAAATCACTATCAGCTATTTTATATGTCGCATTGTTATATTACGAAGTTATACAAGCTGACAAATTGCTTTTTAATACGTTAAATATAATTTTTGTGTTAAATAATACCTAATGTTTTAAAATCTTAAAAAAGCTCAACAGTAAAAATTGACATTTGTTATCAAGCAATATTGTGGGTATCTGGGAATAACTTATATCTGTGTGTATGAAGTTTTCGCCCATATTGGAAGGAAAATATTCTTTTGTAAATTACAGTAAAACCTGTCAACAACGACTACTAATGAAAGAATCATTGGCCGTTATATAAAGGTGGCTGCTATTGACAGATTTTGCAATTCACAATTACATAAAAGATATTTGAAATTTTGTTTATTTATTAATTAAAGTAAATTTAATTCTATACATAAACGAAAAGCTACTAAAACTTCTGCTTCTTCTTCTTCTTCTTCTTTTTATGTTGACACAAGAGTATGTTTTTTAATGTGCCTCCAGTAAGTTATCGTTTCATCGTTTTCGTGGTCTTTCTACTTATCGTCTTTCTATTGGGGAACCGCTCTTTACTACCCTATTTGTTGTCAATCGGCTTATATGATCGTTCCATTTAACTCTTCTATTTCTTATTCAGTTTTTTGATATTCTCTACCTTGGATCTACGTGGCATATATGTACTTGTAGCTCTGTTCCATAGTGCAAAACTACTTTTATACTAATACAAAACATATAACTACATATTCTTCTTTTCTTCTCCATGTGCCGTGCTCGATTATCGAGCGGAAAAGAAATTCAGAGGATCCGTTAAACCAGTCTCGCAGGTTTCTCAGCCAGGTTCTTCTTTGACCTAGCCCGCTTCTTCCGTCTACCTTATCTTGTATTATTAAATGGAGTATATTATATCTCTCTGGGTGGCGCATCATCATCATCAATCAGCCAATCGCGTCCACTGCTGGACATAGGCCTCCCTCAGTTCTTTCCAGTGTTCTCTACACTGGGCCGCTTGAAGCCAGTTTCCCGCTACACGTTTAATGTCATTGGTCCATCTAGTCGGTGGTCGTCCTCGGCTTCTTTTATAATTTCTGGGGCCTCCATTCCATAATACGTCTTGTCCACCGTCCATCTTGTGTTCTGGCTAAGTGCCCTGCCCAGTTCCACTTAAGCGTCGTGGTTCTTTCGATGACGTCTTGAACTCCTGATCTTCGCCTGATTTGTTAGTTTGTTATGTGGTCTCGAAGGCTCACGTTCAGCATTGCACGTTCCATGGCTCGTTGCTTAACTCTAAGTTTATTCGCAGATTTTTGCGTGAGTGTTAAAGTCTCTGCTCCATAAGTTTGTACAGGTAAAACACATTGGTTATAAACCTTTCGCTTGAGACACATGGGAATGGAACTTTTTAGAATATGGCTTAATTTGCCAAATGCTGCCCATGTTAGACCTATTCGCCTCTGTATTTCATGTGTTTGATTGTCTCTGCTTATTTTGATTTCGTGTCCCAGATATTTGTAAGTGTCTGTTTGTTGTATGGTATTATTGTCAATAGTTATATTTCCACTCATTACGAGATTTGTTATAATTTTAGTTTTCTCAAAGTTTATCTTTAATCCTGCTCTTTCAGACAGACTTTTAAGCGAATGCATCATAGAAACTGTATCATGTAAGTTATCTGCGATTAATACAACATCATCTGCAAACCTTAGGTGATTTAATCTTTCTCCATCTATATTGATGCCCATATCTTGCCATTGAGTACCCTTAAATATTGACTCTAGAGCTGCCGTGAACAATTTTGGTGAAATATTGTCTCCTTGTCTAACTCCTCGACCTAAGCTGAATTTTTCTGTGTCTTCGTGCAGTCGTATACTTGATGTAGCGTTCTGATAGATGTTTTTGATTAGTGTCGTGTACCTGTAATCTATTCGGCTTTGATTTAGGGCTTCCAGTAGTGTTTCAAACTCTACAAAATCAAAAGCCTTCTCGTAATCGACAAATGCAAGAACCAGTGGTATGTTGTACTAGATGCACTTTTCTATTAAGATCTTTATGGTATGTAAATGGTCGTTTGTGCCATATCCTGCCCTGAAGCCTGCCTGTTCTTTGGGCTGATAGAAATCAAGTTTAGGTGTTAGCCTCTTTGTTAAGATTTTCATAAAGAGTTTGTTTATATGTGTCAAGAGGCTGATGAGTCTATAATTTTCTAATTTAGTAATATCGCCTTTTTTGTGTAACAAGACTATTACTGCATTGTTCCAGTCTTTTTACTGGGAAAGAAAGACTGGGTGGCGCATAACATGGCCAAAATATTTAAGTTTGCGATTTTTAACTGTTTTGACTACTTCCATAGCTTTTCCCATCCGATGCAAAACAACTTCGTTACGAACTCTATCCATCCAACTTATTCGTAGGATTCTCCTTCCTACGATAAAGTCCAACCTTCGACACTATACAAAAGAATAAAGAACACATAACATCTCACTAATCTAATTTTTAGCTCTAGCCTGCTCTATCCGTATTCTAATTTCTTTGCTCATGACCCAGTTCTCATTTAGATTACAACCATAGTAAGTGATACTGTTAATTCTCTCCAGTTGTTTACCATAAGCTGTTACTACTTCCGGTTGTATTGGCGTGTTACCGACGACCATCACCTTTGTCTTTGCGGTGTTTTTTTTATGGCCATATTCATCATATATTGTGATAATCCTATTAATTAAATGTTGAAGTTCTTCGTAATTGCTTGCAATTAACACTGTGTCATCCGCATATCACAAATTATTAATATTGATGCCATTCATTTTTATACCACATTGAACATTATCCACTGCTTTATTGAAAACGAACTCAGAATAGATGTTAAATAGTAGCGAGGACAAAATGCAGCACTGCCTTACTCCTCTTCGTATTTGAAGCTCTTCAGAAGTGTCCCGGCCAATCCTGATGTTTGCAAGTTGATGTTAGTAAAGATTTTTATTAATGCGTAAGTTTTTATCATCAATACTTACCTGCTGAAGAATGACTATCATTTCAGTATGTTTTACTTGATCAAAGGCCTTCTCAAAGTCAATAAAACACATATAAACTGGATGTCCGACATCTCTGCATCTCTGTACCATAACCTGAAAACTAAATAGTGCTTCTCTTGTTCCAAGGTTATTGCAGAATCCAAACTGTGTGTCACCAAGTTGTTGTTCTATTTTTTGGTACATCCTAGAGTGCAAAATTCGTAGAAATTTCTTTAAAACATGACTCATCAAGCTGATGGTTCGGTTGATGGTAACTACATATTATACTTATAAAAAACAAATGTTAAGATTTTTTAAAGTATGTACCAAATTTTATTTGTTTTACATTTTTTAGCTTTGATTTAAGAACTTCAAATATACCTACATTAAACTAAAATTCAACATACACCTTCATGCTTACTATTGCACAATAAATAATTTTCTACCTCCCTCAATTTTGCACACACTTCACTCATATTAGGTAAAGTGGATTTTTGAATATTTTTTAAGTTAGTTTGATGAGTTTTGGTCCTGTTCCTTGATTTTGGCGTGATGTAGTCCAGTCCAGTCGTATCAGAGAATCACTTGTCCATATTACTGGTCTGTTGGCCACTGTCGCTTTAGTCGTCTGATGTTGAATATTATGATTTCTTTTGCTGGATTATTTCTTTTACTAAAGACTATTTAAACATATTCTAATGAAACTTTAGAACGTGACGTGGCATTATCTTCAGAGAGAAGCACTTTTTTATTTGGTTTTTTTTAATCTATTTTCAAATTTAGGCAACCATCTAGTCATAATTTATATTGTCGTTCAAACCTTTGTATTAAAAATCCATTCTTAGGCAAATTTGTCAATATAAGTTCTTACAAAACATAAGAGATTTTTCCTTTTCTCAATTACTAATGGATCTTTTTTGAACTAATCATATTTTCCCATAGCAATAAAGTTCAACGTTGTTTTGCAGCCTTTTCCCCACACATTTTTCATTTTTTAATGCTAGCTTGCCTAAAAAAACACTTTTTAAGTGTTTTTAGCCATGACTCGATAATTAAGCCCTGTATCGTTAACATTATTGATAACTTGGTTGTAGTCCTTTCTTCTTCTTTGAATACAGTGCCCAAGTTTTAGGCGTGGGTAGCTTCCATGACGACTTGCCGATATCGTTCTCGATCTTGCGCGGCATGTCATAATTCATCTGCTAATAAGCCAGTCCATTGAGGAAGGTTTCGGAGCCATGTGTATTTCTTTCTACCAATTCCACTTCTTCCGTCGATCTTTCCGTTGAGTATCAACTGCATTATCCTGTATCTGCTTCCTCTCATTACATGCCCCAGATATTCGAGTTTTCTCTTTTTTATCATCTTTATTAACCCACCTTTACCTTGACCTACTCTGTTTAAGACTTATCTGTTTGAAATGTGTTAAACCCATGATATTCTGAGCATTCTACGATATAACTACGACATCTCGAGTAGTCTGGAGTCCTATATGTCATTAAAATTTACCCCTGCAGACTTATGACGCTTGCAGAAACTTTCCAACCATCCATTTGAGGCTTCCATCTTCAAACTACTTTTTGTGCAAACTTGCAAACTGCTTGCTGTCTAATGTCCTTTCTTTAAGTAGAGGTCCAGATACTGCAATTATTTTATTTCGAACTTTTCAAAACCAATTGTAAACGACTTGATCCACTACCAATCCTTTTGACTTCGTAAACTGCCATGTTTGCTCCTTCTTCGACATTCTTTTTCTACTCACTTTTATTTTTTATAATATCGGTAATTTGGGTTTTTCCAACCTCATATTTTTCTGCCAACGTTAGCGAACTTAAACGATACTTTGCATCCTCTACTATTATATTTATTTTGTCTCTTAGCGACAAACTTTTCTTCTTCGATAATATATAATTATAGAAACTTAAGAATCTTTTGAACGTGGAGAAAACTTTAAACTCATACTCTAGGAGCCGAGGGTAGGATAGTTAAATATAAACAAATCAGCAAGTAAAAAAGACGTATTTTGCTCTAATACTATCAGAATAGATTTAGGAAACATGATACAGTTACTTTCTATTTTAAGGAGCTGTAGCAAAAAAACTTCACCACAAAATTATGTTAAATTAATTAATATTTAAATGGTAATAAGCCACAAATAAAGGTAAAGTTATGTTTATTGACGTTTCAATTTCCACTTCGGAAATCATTATCAAAATACAAACATTAGTAAGTACATAACTTACTTCTTTGCTGCATCAGTTTATATGCATTGTTCTTTCTTCTTGTAATGTCCTCGCACTCAGCATCGAACCATTCATTGCGTGGTGGTGCTCTTTGCGGCCCTAGAATGTTATTTGCTGCGTCTTTAATATAATTTTTACACATTTAGCATTGTTCACTAATTGTTAGATTCTCTTTAGTTATGTATTTAGTTTCGATATAGTTTTGAAACCTTTCTACAGTTTGCGGATTTTTAAGGAGTTCAATATTAAGGCTCCTTGTTTGATACTTCTCTCCTTCTTCGTATTTGAGATTATAGCCCGAATTCTTGTGCCAACTCGAAAATGATCTGAATCAATATTGGCGTCTCGATAGGTGCGGACATCCATAAGGTTGGAGAAGTGTCAAGCATCTAAATTTGGTTCTTCGTTAATCGATCAGACGAGGTCCAAGTCTCCATATGTATTTTTTTGTGTAGAAGACATGTGCTTCCTATGATCATGTTCTTTGAGGCTGCGAAAGTGACTGCTTGGTATCCATTTGAATTAGTATTATTATGGCGACTATATTTACGAATGTGCGGTAGATATATTTCTTCCCTTCCGATTTTTGCGTTCAGATCACCGATTACTATTTTAATGTCATTTGTGGGACAATTGTCATGCATTTCTGGATCATATATTTAATAAACAGAAAAAAAATTGGATAACTCTTTTAAAACGTCAGTTACTTTACTAAATAACTTTTTTCTAATCACTTTTAAAATGAGTATATACTTCAAACTACTTCGTATAGAGAAATTAGATTAGAGAAGAGCTGCTTTTTGCTAGAATGAAGCCGAACTAGTGATAAATAAATGCTTGACATCTCAAAGTGGCTAATCCATTAAGAAATTATCGTCAGCCGGACAGTCACGTCCGCTCCAACACATGTTTTAAGGTTAGGACTTTAATTATTTGATCCCGATCACTCTGCTCGACGCCATAAAAGTGTCTCTCGCAAAAAAATGCCTGTTTCTGATATGTCGAGTACGCCGATCGTAAACATAGCGGTATAATGCGGACATCCCTTGAAACGCGAATCATGGGGACTCGGGTAGAATGACGTAGGTATATAAAATACAGAGGCGGTTTATTCATACGCATTTTGAATTTCAACAGTCTAGTGCCATGTACAGGGTTTATTTTTTATTAACTACTAGAAACAAAAATGATTACATAACTCTCCGTTAGTGGCGTGATTAAGAATGGCATATTTAGTGACGTGGGAGACAAATGTTACCCATTTATTATTTGCTATTTATTTTTGGATTTTTAGTTTATTTTCTATAGAGATATAATCAGTACTGTGTATTTATCAAGATAAAATCCAAAAATTATTACAACAAAACTATATTTTCAAGTAAATAATAATATATTCACATAACCTCATTTTGATAGTAGTTTATACAGATTTCTTTCAAATGGTCACCACAAACACATTTTTGACATTCGGAACAGAATTTTGTGGTCGTTTTATTTTGAACTCTTCGATATAAATAACATCTTCCTCGGGATCCGATTCTAGATTGGGCTGGCTGCTTACCTTTCTCAATACCAAGAGGCAGTTTTGCAAGTTGTCGTAGCTGTCTTGAAATATTTGGAGTACTACTATTTGAGGTTTGATCAACTCCCTACTCAGGTTTTGCAAGAAGAGTAATTACAAAGAGCATTTACTGCGGAAATGTTTACCAATTTGTAGAAGATTATTATTTTCATTCGGTTCATTATTGCGTTGACAAAGCTAGTCATCTAGGTCGACGCAAACTTTGGTCATATTATAAGAAGTTACGACCTCAGGTTTATTTTTATCTCAAGTATACATATCTATATCAACGAAAGAATGGAATGTGTATAAAACTAGTACAACCTTGTTCTATTTTAAACAATAGGACACTAAAGCGCAGCATTCGTGAAAGCCGAATACGGAGGTTGTATTGGAAGGAATTCCTTTGGTATTTCCCGCTTAGTTTTTTCTCTTCGTCCCTATGTGTGTTTTTTTGGTAAAAAAACTTTTGACCAAAGGAATACTGGTGAATCAAATATCGCCTGTAATATTTCGATTAGATACAGATACTGGTTCAACTAAACGCAACAGACCTTCTTTCATAGAGTTGCTTACTTGAGGATCTTCTGGCTGCCTACCAACTCCTTCCGGCTTGAGGAGATGAGAATAAGGCCGGGGCCAAAGGACCCTGCCTGTCGTAGGAGGCGACTAATGGGCTGATATGAGAGGTAGAGAGCCGTCGTTTGAGGTGTTGGTTGGTAGAAACGCACAAAGATGCTTAGTCATCTCAGTCACCGGTCTACATTCCTAGTATCCGAGAGGAGCGTCTCGTGCGACCACTTTACTCTTATTTTCCACAAGAGCCAGGTGAGGTTGAACGAGCCGGGTATGTATGCACTTCCCAAAGCCGACACCGCGGAGGGTGGTGTGGTTTGACTTGGCACGTACCCACCTTGGAATGATTTACAAGTGGTAGAGAAGTGATTCCTCGGCGGTAATCTGTCTACGTACGAGGTGGTATTCCACCACCTGCCTATAGGCTTCCAAATTCAACGTGTAAGCTGTCTTAGTGTCAGTTAAATAAAATACTTTCAGGCTGTCTTTAGCCAGCTTACTCGGTATGTAATGTTTAAAGCTACCTCTAAATGCTAAAAATTGTTTGTCAACTGTGAGGTACTCATTTGGTAAAAAAGTAAGCTTGACTTATTCAAAAGTAATTGAATTTTATTTTGAATTGTTCAAAAGTAATTCCAGCACATCTCTTATCGGTGCCAATTTCTCAATGACTTTTCGCTTATATCCATGAATACCATTGTCAAAAAGTAATCATTGAATTAAGAAGCCAAACCTGGAATTACATTCTTTTCAATTACTACTTCGGTTAATCCAAAGTAGATAAATTTAAATATTTCAATAAGTGAAAAAAATTATTGAAATTTACTTTGAAATGAAAATGTACAATTTTCTGAGGAAAAAATTTCCCGTGTTGACATTCGATATGAAAAAAAACTTATTGTAGTGACACTGTTTTTCAAATGACTTTAATAAATACATAGTACCTTAATCTTCCCTGACTTAGGAATTAGCATAATCCAATTTTTGACCATGATTTATTGATCAAATTGCAAATTTCTAGATACACAAGTAATATAATATTAGCAAATGAATAAACGTTTTGTATCTAGTATTGAAAATTTACCCTTAGGTACATTATCCAAAAGCCTCTTGTTGAAATATCATAGAGATTAATAAATTTTGTTTATATGACATTAGCTTTTTCAACAAACGTTTAAAATTAATTAAAAATGTAAGTATATAGTAGGATAAAATATACTTTTTGGTGTTTACATCTCTTTAGTAGTTCATATTTATATGTAGTTCATATATTCAATCAATCAATATAAGAAAACAAGACTGGTATATACTATTTAAAATGTTTATTATAAAAATAAAAAAAAATTAAAACAACAAGTTAACATCAAAGGTAAATAAACATAAACACGATACAAAAATTATATCGAATAATCCAATTATCCAATCCGAAAATTAATTAGAATTTGTAAAACTTCAACTATTAACAACTAATAACTAATATCAACTTACATTGAAGAGTACTGCCGATTGAGAGCGAACTGTACCAATCGTAAGTTCCAGTACTTGGCATCGCCGGTAACAGTGTCGCTGTTCAAAGAATTAAATTTCTGGAAAATTAAAATATTAGAATATTATGGTACGTGCTATTATCCACTCAAATAATTGTTAAACGTTAGTTTATTTAAATGCCACTCATTTTAACTGAGGAGTAAATATACCCCCTTAATTTAAAATAAAGAGACATAGTACAAATTGATGATTAAATATTCGTTCAAACTGGAACATACCAAGCCTTTACTCGTAATGGAGATCACATCTGGGTTAAGCCAAAGTTACAAACCAACTTATACAACGCTGTAAGACCAGTATGTTTTTAACATTATTTCCTTGTCGTCAACAAGAACATAGAAAATGAGTAAATGAGACTTATAGCTAAGAAAATATGCTTATTTGATGAAAAATCAAATGCTTATTTATCAATAATAAGTCTTTAGATTTTTAGTAATCAAGTTGTTGTTGGTTAAAATTTATTATTGTAATTTTAAACAATTCATCCTATCCTAAAGCTAGTTCATTTGTATTAAAACTTAAAGAAAGGGTCAACGATAAGCGACTTTTCTTTAATTTTAACTTTTATTCAAGGTTTTTGTTTATTTGAAATATCGTTGAAGTAAATAAATTCAATATTCCGGAGAGTATATTAAAAAAAGTTTGTGTAGTAAAAAACTTGCATCTTCTCTATCAGATCACATAAATAACGAAGAGTCTTCTAATAGTACACTCTCAAAGAGTCAGGAAGATACAATTTAACTAAGCTATATCCTACTTCTATTTCTTATAGTGCCGTGCACCTATAGTGCATTTGCGAACTAACTCAGACATCTTTCTTTTGCAGCATGCAAAACAACGCCAGTGTTATTAATGCCTGTCCAGTTCTTTATGTTCCGTAGCCACGACATTTGCATATTGCAACCTACTCCTCTCTTGCCTTCAATCTTTCCCTGGATGATTAGTTGAGGAATTCCGTATTTTTTCCTCTAAGAATATGGCCTAGGTATCCAATTTTTCGTATCTTGATCAAATTGAGTTGTTATCTCTCAATATTTGCCTTTCTTAAGACTTCCTCGTTTCTCATCCTATCTGTCCATGGTATGCGGAACATTCTTCGCAACGTTCACATTTCGAAGGCCTTTACCTTATTATTGGAAGCTACTCTTAATGTCCATGTTTCCATGCCGTATAACAATATGGACCATACCTAGCATTTAAGCATCCTGTAGCGGAGATTGAAGGAAAGATTGCAGTTACATAGTAGCGGTTTAAATTTGATAAAAGCTTGTCTTGTTTGTTCGGTACGGCATTTTATTTCTTGAAATATAATTGGTTGAAAATTAATCGTTGAAAATCCCATTAGTCATTCATCATCATTTCCAAGTATTTAAATGTTTCCACTTGATTGATTGGAGCACCATTTACTGCAGTTGTATTCTTAAAAGTGTGTTTTTTCTTATTGCCATGGATTTAGTTTTTCCAGCATTTATCTTCAAGCCATAAAATTTTTCTACCGTGTTTATTTTATTTAACATCAACTGCATATCATGTTATGTACTTATGTTTTGTAGACTTTGAAAAGGCATTTGATAAAGTTCAACATAAAAAGCTTGTAGATATATTAAAAAGCAAAAATATTGACAGTCGTGATCTGAAAATTATATCTAATTTATATTGGAATCAAACTGCCAAGGTAAGAGTTGACAGCCAGTACACCGAAAATATCAAAATACAGAGAGGAGTCCGCTAGGGTTGCGTGCTGTCCCCACTACTTTTCAATGTCTACAGTGAAGCGGTATTTCAAGAAGCGCTCTCAGACTCAATAGAAGGTATATCTATCAATGGAGAAGTTTTGAATAACTTACGTTTTGCAGACGATACAGTAATAAGTACGGATAACAACAATGATTTACAGAACCTAATGCAACGCCTTAATGAACGCTGTCATGAGTACGGACTGAAGATAAATTTAAAGGAAACTAAATGCATGATCATGACTAAATCTGCACATGCAAATATCCAATTGACTATTGAAGATACTGCAGTTGAGAATGTTAATAACTATAAATATTTAGGAACATGGATAACATCAGATGTAGACCAAACCAAAGAAATTAAGACACGTATTGAAATAGCACGTACATCATTTATTAAACTTAAAAAGTTTCTTTGTTGTCGGGATATAAGGTTAGAACTACGCCTGAGAATGCTTCGATGTTACGTGTTCTCTACTCTTCTTTATGGTCTGGAAGCTTGGACACTAAAACAAGTTCATCTGAATAAGCTGGCCACCTTTGAATTTTGGTGTTACAGAAGAATCCTACAAATATCATGGATTCAAAGAATGTCAAACATGGAAGTAACTAGAAGGATAGGAAATGAGGCGGAAATAATATTAACTATTAAAAGACGAAAACTTGAGTACTTGGGACATGTGATGAGAGGACAAAAATACGCATTATTACAACTTATTATGCAGGGCAAAATCCGAGGAAAGCGAAATGTGGGAAGACGAAGAATATCCTGGCTTAAGAACTTAAGGGAATGGTTTGAATGCAGTAGTGCAGAACTTTTTAGAGCAGCAGTCAACAGAGTCCGCATAGCCATGATGATTTCCAACCTTCCATAGAAGATGGAACTTAAAGAAGAAGAAGCATATCATGTTCGTTATCTGTTATTATCGCGGTGTCGTCGGCGTAATGAACGTTATTTATCGAGAACCCGTTTTCCTTTATTCCACACTCAGAGCCTTCCAGTGCCTCTGCAAAAATGTTCTCCACATAGAGATTGAAGGAGACAAAATACACCCCTGTCGCACCCCTCCTAAAATTTCAAATTCTTCTGTGTTGGTTGATTTGTTCAGTCTTACTCGTGCTTTTTGATTCGAATAGAGATTCTGGATAACTCTTATATCTTTCTCGTCAATGTTAGCGTTGTGCAGAATTTTTATCATTGCGTCATTTTACGGTGTCAAACGCTTTTTCATAATTGAGGAATGTTATTACTATATTGACATATATCTTACTAAAAGATAGAAAAGAAAAGTATAACCTAATTTTCTTAACTTTAGAGCTTTGTACAGTTTTGTTAAGATTTACTTCTCAAGATTAGTTGTCGTTCAAGTCAATTTAAGTTCTTTTTTAACCTTAAACTATCCCCTAAAATTGGTTAAAATCCCTAGCCGCACCTTAACCCAATCAATTATTTAAAACACGTCGAAATGTGGCATCTCAATTGTTTCGGATTGAAACCGACTCTGTAGGGTCCAGTCCAGACCGGGATCTAGCGTAGCAATCATCAAAATTTCCGCTGTTTACCGACCAATCTGTGATCAGGCGATGGTGTGTGTACACGCCGAACGGGTTAAAGAGGTGATAGGTGTGATGTGTGGGGGTTATACACAGTTTTAGTTTACAAATACTTGTTTGTACAGTAACATATGAACGTGGCCGTATGGTTCAAATGGGATAAATAAATTTATACCTACTAAATAGGTGTTGGTTATGGCCAGTTAATAATATAAATGTAGGTTGTTTCAGATTAAATAAAAAATTTGAAAGGGTATTTTAAAATATCACTAGTTTACAACCAATTTGAGACTTGAATGCAAAATGGTGTTTTTTGTTAATTTTGGCTCTCTGAACATGAATAACAATATTTTTTAGCTATGAGTTTTTCTTTTAATTTTTTTTTAAATAATTATGTTTATTTACAATCTACATCATTAAAAAGTATTAAGTCAATGTGTGACAGATTTTGCGCGTGAAGGAGAGTCATCCAATGATGTCTCACCTTACTCTACATTGGTTTAGTTCTGAAGAAGGTCTTGGGGCCAGGTTCTATCTAGTCTTCTTATCTTTTGTGAAACGAAATCGATCCAACTGTTTAAGTGTGATTTATAAGGTAAGCAGTTTTTTATAAAGTACAAAACATTGCCGTAGAAACGATAGTTTTGAAATAAACAAACATTTTTTAGATGCACATGAGCTGTACAAGTGGTCTGAAATAGTGGTCTGAAAGCATATTTCTGATTGTACATCTGTATGTACATATGGTCTAAACTTGCGTTTTAACTTAGTATTGTTGATTGCAGATAACATGGATTACAAAAGAAAAAAATATGATTTCGACAACTTAAAACATCTTCAAGAGTTAATTGACCTGATAGAGGACGGTAACGTATCAGAAATAGACAATTTGGAAGTTCCCGAAGGAGAGAGTTCTGACGAGGAGGATGGAATTCTTAATAACTGTGAGAATAAATCTATTATACGACCAGGGGTTGATGCTTTGACCAGACGTGACACTGAGACAATGGAAGAAGGTGATGGCAGCGAAAATGACAATGAGGAGTTAGGGAGAACTTATGATTCAGACGACGAATATATACCAGATGAAGTTGCAGGTTACTCGGGTACAAAAAAATTAGGAAGTAAAGTATGTTTCTCAGAAAAGGATTGTTCTAAAAAACCAAAACAAAGAGAAATTAAAACAAAAAAGAGAACCGTAGAGTGGACTAAGGCATCGATAGAGACTCCTACAATTACAAGGTATCCTACTTCCCCAAATACAAGTCTTACAGAGCCACTGTACCCAATTCAGTATTTTTCGAAGTATATTTCAAATGATTTGTTTGAAAACATAGCAACATTTACAAATGTATGCCTTACAGAACGGAAAAAATTTTAGACCAACTAATGAAAGAGAAATTAAAATTTTATTTGCACTTCATCTAATTATTGGAAATTTAAACAAATTTTCCAAAATTAGGATGTACTGGGAAAGAAGTCTTGGTATTAGAATGTTCCTAGATAACATGTCTAGGGACAGATTTTTCCAGCTACAAACATGTTTACATCTAATGAACAATTTTAAAGACCAGCAGGTGATACAGATAAGTTTTATAAGGGTCATCCTATCATCGACGCTGTCAGAAAGAGATGTTTACAGCTTGAACTTGAGGAAGTACTTAGTGTTGACGAGCAAATGATTCCTTACACAGAAAAACTTTCCGTAAAACAATATGTGAAGGGGAAGCCCTGTCCTTGTGGAATAAAATTATTCGTCTTGTGCGGAAAAAGTGGTCAGGCTTTTGATTTTGTTTTTATCAGGGTAAATCTACAGAACTGAATGCAGATAATAAAACAAAACATGGATTAGGGGCATCTATCGTTCTTCAACTAGCCGAAAGAATTTCCACTAGTGAAGGCCACAAATTATATTATGACAATTATTTCTCATCCTATAAACTACTTAAAATATTATTGGCCAAAAAAATATATGCTGGAGGGACTATTCGAATAGATAGATTTTACAAACCTCCTGTGTTACCAGACAATGAAATGCTGAAACTACCAAGAAGTTCCGTAGATGAAGTCGTCAATAAAGAAAAAAATGTGGTGCTAGTCAAATGATTAGATACAAAGACTGTGAAATTAGCCTCCAATTATGTTGGTGCAAGTAATTTAGACATAGTTAGAACATGGGACAAAAAAGGCTCTTGTTACGTAGATGTTAATCGACCCGAAATTGTCAAAGATTATAATTATGGAATGGGCAGAGTCGATCTAATGGACCAGATGATTATTTATTATCGAATATTTATGAGATCGCGAAAGTGGACATTGCGTGTTATTATGCACATGATAGACTTCGCTCTCACCAACAGCTGGCTGGAATAGAGAAAGGACTGCGACAACTGTAATACAACCAATAAGGATCGAATGTAATTTCTAGACTTCACAGTCAGAGTTGCCGAAAGCCTAATAAATATGAGCAATTCAGTAAGTAGAAAACGAGGAAGACCAGCATCTTCATCTAAGCCTTCTATTTCAACATTTAAAAGACGAGGAGAGACGAGACCATTTTTGGAAATCAAACGGACAATTTTGGTCACATACCGGAGTTTGATTCTAAGAAGGAGGCTACTAGGTGTAAAAACACAGATTGTAATGGACGTAGTCATGTGTTCTGTACAAAATGTAAAATACATATGTGTTTAATTAAGGCTAGAAACTGTTTTGCAGCTTTTCATGAACAATAAATATGTAACAATAAAACACTGAAAACTTTGTTTTCAAACTTCCACAAAATTTATTTTAAATATTATCACTACAGCTGTTTCGGCTGATTGCTGATTGCGAAAGGCAATCAGCCGAAACAGCTGTAGTGATAATATTTAAAATAAATTTTGTGGAAGTTTGAAAACAAAGTTTTCAGTGTTTTATTGTTACATAAAATGAATTTCCATCAAGTAACGGTCGAATCCATCAATTAACAATAAATATGTAATAATAATTACTTTGTAGTAAATATATTTTTAGTGTTGAGTTTATATTTAAGACCAAATGTACATGCATATGTACAATAAAAAAAATTTTTTTTAAAGCGTACTTAAGTTTTTTTTCATTTTATCTTAATAATTGAAGACTTTTGAAATATAAAAACACATAAGATTCTTTTTTTTTTGGAAAATAAAAAAGTCCGGTCTCAAAGGGTTAATTTCAATTGTAGACGTTAAATATGTGTAATTTCTGTGCCTTAGTTTTAGTTTTTACTTATTGATATATAGTTATTGCTTTAATTCAAATATCTTGACAAACATCCTCACTTAGTAAGTAAAAAACTAATCCAAACTAAGTATTATAAAAATAAACCTAAATACTTCTAACCTCAACCAATTCATCTAACCTTGCGAATTAACAATTTTAATTAAAATGTTTTACTTTAGCTGTAAGAAGCTATTAACTTTGTTATCCAATTTGAAAATATATTTGCGTAAATAATTTAATTTCTCGTCGTTTTATTATAAATTTTCATTTTATAAATATAAATTAAGGAAAGAGGTAGAGCCACATGCCTTAATTTCAAAAATTAATTACGTAAATGTATAAAGAAATATTAAGAACTCCTTTAATGCAAATAAATTAAATTTTCTTGTTATGACTTTCATAAGCAAGAAATGGGTTAATAATACAAAGGAATATCTTACCGAGAATTTGGTACAAGGTACATGTAACAATTAGTTCGTTGAAAAGATCAATTATATTTCGTAAAATCATTTTACAGCTTTTAATAAATAATTAAAAGACAAATTTGTTCAAAAGCTATGAGTTATTATCAAGCTGGAAATCCAGAATAACTCTTTATTCACATTACTGAACATGTGAGACACTTTAAATATATTTTTTTGTTATATTTATATAAGTTTAAACTCAAATTTATTGTAATAAAAATTACATTTTACGTTTGATTTTAAAGCTTTCATTTCCAGTCTGAAATCGTTTTCAGAAGAGATTGTTTTAAAAATAAGGAGTTATATTAAATAGTAGATGTTATTAATCCTTTCACAGCGAACCTTAAAAATTGATGCCTGTCCCATGCGCGTTATTTCCACGTGCACGAATCCAAGTATACTCGTTATGAGCAGTTGACTAGTTGACACTCCGGCAATTATACTCGTCTGGAGCAGCGCACCGTACAGAACCAATACACCGGCAGAACAGTTTTATTTTCAATTTCTATAATAGTTCAGAATTTTTCGGATATCTGATTATAAAATAAGAGTTAACAAAGTGACAGACAGTTTTTATTGATAGTACAAAACAAAATTCGAAAAGAAATAAGAAACTACTTATCATTCTTACAGAGCTATAAAGATTATGTCAATTTTTGTAAAGAATTTGAAGTAGAAGTATTTTTTTGTGTGGTAAGTACCAAAACAACGCACAACACAAAGTGCTACATGACAGATGAAGCACATATATGTTGATTCTGCGCGTTTTTTATTTTTGTCACATATAACGCACCTCTGAGTCGGATTTTTTTATAGGTTGTAGGTGGAACTACATCAGGAAAATATCTTTCTGTGAGCCTCAAGTTGGAACATGATATTTAGCTATAATTTATTTCACTAATCTGAGTTGGAATTTGGCTACTGGAATATTTTCGATAGTTTTAGCTTTATAAAGCTGATAAGAGTTTAACCTTTCCGTGGCCGTGCGTGGTATTTTAGGTACCCTAGATGCGATTTTGTTATTATAACTTTTTAAAATATTTTTATTTATTTTTTGTTCCTCCAGGTAATCTTAGAAAATACATTACTAAATTCTTTTTTTATAAAAATTATTAGATTTAATTTTAATTTTCTACTAAAATTGAAATTAATTACTTGGGGTACCTCCGTTACCCCGCACGGCCTGCTATGTATTGAAATCATATAAGTATATTCCTGTCGTCGGCTAGCTAAACAAATAAACCATATTCTATTTTTAGATTACTGTTACTCTTTACAGCTGATCGTTTAAGGGAAAATAGACCGCAGAAGGGGTCCAGGGAGGAGAAGACACTCGTTGCTTCAAAACTTGTTGCAATGGTTCTGATTGTCATCTGCTGAACTATTTAGATCTGCCGTAAACAAAGTCAGAATAGCCATGTTGATTGCCAACGTTCGGAATGGACAGGCCACATGAAGAAGAAGAAGAAGTTAGTCTTTACTTTGCTTTGTTTCACGTATGTGTGTATTTCTGAGAAAATGGCGCGACATAAATATTATACTGAAGAGGAATTACATAGAATTTTAGAAGAAACTGACAATAGTGACGATGAATGCAAGCTTAGTGATAGTGAATCAGAAAGTATGGACAATGTCGAAAAACAAGAAATAGTTCTAGATGAAATTACAGTCCTTGAAAACGAAAGGAAAAAATCTACCTTTGACCCAGTTGTTGAAATACTAAAATCAAAATCTGGATATGAATGGAAAACACAACCACCTGCACCTACAAGGCGCAGGGCTCATAATATAGTAAATTGTTTACAAATGGTAAGTTTTATAAAATAATAGGTTAATATACATTTTGAAAATAAATAAATGTTTTGGTAAACTCGCAATTTCTTTTAGCATGGTTCTTACTTCAATAAAAGAAGCATTCCAATGCTATATAAATGAGAATATGCTAGCTGACATATGCGCGCACACAAATCGTCACGGAGAAGTATATACTGAAAAATTTAATGAAAATCATCCTGCTAATCAAATGGTTTGGAAAAATGTTACAATTACCAAATTATACGCTTTCATTGCAGTACTTATAGAAGGAAGATATCACGGAAGAAAAGTTCACTTGGCGGAAATGTGGGAAGAAAATGAACTATTCAAATATCCATTTTTTACTGCTCTAATGTCTCGAAATAGATTCAAGATGATTTACAGACACATAAGATTTGATGGCCCCTCCACAAGATCAAATAAAATAATAGAAACAAAAGATAAATTACAACTAATTCGCAATTCATATGATCAATTTGTAAAAAATTGCATTGATAATTACTCACCTAGTGAAAATATCACAGTCGATGAGAGGTTAGCTACATTTAGAGAAAAATGTCCATTTAGAGTTTATATAAAAAGTAAACCTGGTCGATATGGAATAAAAATTTGGGTTTGTTCGCACTCTGATACTACTTATATTTTGAACAGTCAGATATACCCTGGAATGATAGAAAGACAACGAGAAGTAAATCAAGATTTTAGGGTAGTTTTAGATATGGTTAGACCCCATTTTGGATCGGGGCGTGAAGTTACTACTGACAATGTTTTTACCTCGATTTTCCTAGCCGACGAACAGCTACGACATCAACTTACAATTACGGAACTCAAGGGCTAGCAAAAAAAATCCTGCCGAATTTGCTCCGAATTCTGCGCGCGATGAACGTTCTTCTATTTTTGGATTTTCTAATAATCTCACATTAGTATCCTTTGTACCTACAAAAAGAAAAGCAGTTATTCTTTTATTGACAAAGTTTCACAGCAACGAAATATCCTCTGATGAAAAACAAAACGTAAGCCTGAAATTGTTTTACACTATAATAAAACGAAAGGGTCCGTTGACACCGGAGATAAAATTATCAGAGAATATACATGTGTTAGTTCAAGTAAGAGATGTCCATTTAGTATTTTTATGGAAATTATTGATATTGCTACACTCAATGCCTTTATTATATTCACTAAAAAGTTTCCTAATTGGATAAGTAATGACCGAATTGGGCGAAGGATTTTTTTACAAAACTTGGCACAAGAACTTGCACTCCCAAACATTCTAAATCGGAAACAGAATAGCAATCATTTTCACAACACTGTAAAAACCGCGATATATGTATTTCTTTCTAACAGTAATGCCACAGTATCAGAAAACCCTGCTAGAGGAACTCAACATTATACAAATCGAAGATGCAGATTTTGTGCTAGATTACGTGATAGAACGACTAAAATGTCATGTAGTATATGCAGAAAACCTATTTACAACATACATCGAGAAGAAAGTAAAAATTTTTCTGTCCTGACTGTAAAAATAATGAATTTAAAGATTTTAGTTAAAGGTAAAAATAAAAACAATGTATAGTTTTTTAATCATAAAAATAAATTATTTTAGTTACTAGTGCTTCATTGTATAACTTTCCAAACAATAATGTATAATTTAAATCAATTATTAAAGTATTTTAGTGGGGTACCATAGTTACCCCACACGGCCAGAAACGTAAGTTTTTGTAGCACGGTTCCAGAAAGGTTAATACAAATGGAAAAACACTTTCTTGTACCATTTAATGATTTTCCTGACACTTTCTATCGATGAAAGTAGCATGTCGCATTTGTCGACCGATCCTATATTATTATTATATTCAATGATACACTGTGGTTTTTTGATAATATCTTCTGTAAGGTAATCTACACATTTCGTATTTTTTAGTTGCGCAGCTAGTGAGCATGCAAACTTATTATCTTGCCATTTCAGCATGAAAAGTTTATCTGCAGATCTGGGCAAAACTTCACCACGTTTAAGTTTTCTGTCAATTTTTGGCATAAATTTCCTTTTTGACTTTACTGTTCTACAGATATTCGTTTTTAGATCGTAAAGGAGTGAAGATAACATAGGACTTGAGTACCAGTTATCCACAATAAGGCTATGCCCCTTGTTGAAGTAAGGCTTCAAAAGTGATATAACAATGTTCCGGTTTCAATCAGATTTTCCCAGTTTTTCAATTTCATATTGTTTAATATCAGATGTGGCTCCCGTGTATATGATGAAGTCGAGAACATAGCTGGTTTCACAATTATAAAGGAGAAAAAATTTAACTCCAAACCGATGTCTTGTTGAAGGAATGTACTGTTTAAAAAAAGTCTGCCTGTATATAATAATAGACTTTCATATATGCAAAGATTTTGAAACGGACTAAAATTTTCTCTAAATTTGGATTTTTAATGATTGACTATAATTCTTGTTTTATGTAAACTATCTCTTTTAACAGGCTCTTCATTATTATCAACAAAATGCATCATCCGCAAAATTAGTAGAAAGCGGATCTCTTGTCATGAGACGCCCAAAAATCGGAGTATTCATAAAAGGTTTACTAGTTCAATAATCATTGATTTTTTTCGTCTTGAACATCAACAGATTGATTGCTAAAAAGTAGTACATTTTATTTATATTAACTGATTTCCATCGTTGTAGACGTGAATTCGCATCAACCTCTTGTCTACTTTCCTGTTCATAGTATCGGTTTGTCTCATCTCCAAATTTCTTTATTATTTGAGGCATAAAAAAGCGTTCAAAAAAGTCTACAGCATATGGCTTATCTGATAAACTAAAAATTTTACATCCAGAATTAGTATTATCAACAAGGTGTATGACCGGTAAAAACGTTTCATCTTTCCAAACAAATGCCGCAGCTTCCATAGTTGTTGTTAACTGTTCGGCTGGTGTATTGTTCAATTCATCTCCAGTTTCATTTTCGGCAGCATCTTTAGCCTAGTTTTTAGCAACATTTTGTGATTTTTTCACGAGCGCTGATGCTAGAATGAAAGAAATTCTTATATAAAAACAACACAAACACAAAAATATATAACACACGTTTTGAGATCAATGTGCAGTACAAAAAGCCTAATAAATATATATTTTGTTTACATTCTGCATCTTCTTCATCGCTTTTTGGCCATCCGTCGTCACTCTCATAATCGTTCATAAAATCATCTTCAAAATCACTTTCTTCTAGCATACGCGCGAGATCTCATCAGTAAGATCATCACAATACTGATTCAAGTTCAAATTGCATCCAAGCAAATATTTTGTATAGTACCTTATGTAAGTTAACTCGTCTAGAGCAGTCTGAGCGTATGTACTATCTGTACGCGGACAGAGACGGAACGCAAGATTCGACTTGTCTACGAGCAGGTGACGTCATAATATCGAATAACAAAGCTCTACTGCATATTGAAACAGTTCTTATTAAAGCGAGTTTACTCGTCAAGAGAAGTAAAAGGGTTAATTGGCGCTGTTTTACAAAAAGCCGTGTTTTGAGCTTAACATAGTGAGGTGGTGTTGTACCCTCGGGTTAAATCAAATTCTGATTTTTGATATGTTTATGTATTACGTGTTTAGATATTATTTATTATATACTAGAACGTGGCAGAATTGTAATGCATCGGTATTCTAGAACATATAATATTCTACTAAACTGCCTATGTTTTTTTTACAAGTAAATATTTGCAATCTGTCCAGTTTGGACAATAATCAAATTTGATAATTCAAACAGAAAAATTAACATGAACAAAGAACACCGACCAGTCATGATAATTTCCTTATTAAATTTAACTAAAATAATTATTTAAATATAAATTTCTTATACTTTAAACAGCTTACTTATAAAATATATCTGGTAAGTCCAAAGGCTTGTGTCTCTTAGTTTTCAAGTTTTCTTACTTCCCTGCTGTTTTCCAGTAGGTTTAGCGCACTTGAATTTGGGTAAATTTCTAACCGCTTTAAATATCTCTATTACTACACTTTTTTATTTCTTCGCGCATAACATTCATTGAGAGATAAAGATGTATGACTTTATTAGGGACGTAGTATGGTGCATTAATAATCTGCCTAACGACCTTTAATTGAAACCTCTGCAGGGCGAATATAATATTGAAACATCTTTAATATTATATTCACTTGCACACCCCTATAGTTGAATGCCGTAGGTCCAGATTTTAGTCCAGGTTTTAGAATTACTTTATACATTACTACACATACATATAGTGTATTACTATATTACTTTATACATTATCACATTATACTTACTACAAACGAAAAAGGGGAAGGCCACAAATGCGATGGTCACATGACGTGAAGAAACACGCCGGGTCAAAATGGATGCAAATTGCCCAAGATAGAGAGACATGGAAGAAGGAGGAGGAGGCCTATATCCAAGGATGGATGTTTAGGGCTGTATAGATAGATATAGTATACATTACTAATTTATTTACTAATGATGTTCAGATCTTCTTCCAAGTAGCCAGTAAAGTTTTCCTAATTTTATTCCAAGTTGTTTTCATTCATTGAAGATATGGTTTCTCTAAGTAAGTCGTCTATCAGGGTGAATACTAAGGTATTATGCATTGTCGGATTGTGGTGTATCTTGATTGTTTATTATCGTTGATTGTTTGATTATACAGTTGGATTTATCATACGTTCAGTTAGCCATAATTCGCCATTTTCTTAATCACATCTGAATTATGTTTAACTGGGCTTGTAACTTTTTAAATGCTTCGATCGAATTTGTGTGCGACCAGAGGATGACAGTGTTACCAGCAAATGTTGCCAAGGAACACGGATCAGAATTGGGTAGGTCGGCCGTGTATAATAGATATTAAAGTGGACCAATCACACTACCTTGAGGTACGCCAGAACTTTTGTGTCTTAAGAAGCACAAAACTCTACACCACAAATAAGCTATACTAACATGTTCGCCACATAGTAACAAAAATACTTTAATCTAATAATCGTCAACGTTTTTCCACTGGTGATAACAACTAAAAACTGATTTAATTTTTTCTACCTTAATATATTTGTTATTTCCTCCATTTCATTTGCTACCTCGCTATGCTAACGTTGCATGTTAGGATTCAATCAGTTGTTTATTTTGGACTCGCCCAAGGGTTTCTTCTTGAAGTCAATAAATTAAAATTTGTCATATTAAATCTATTTAACAGTAACTACAGTTCTCAAAGGTCGGCCTCTTGAAAATTCTATACAAATAAATTCAGGAAACAAATTCAATAGTCAAATCTTAAGTGATTTTATTACTAATAGTCGAAAAAAATCTGTTTTTCATTGGAAAATTTCCATAGCAGTCTAATTTTTTACCGGGACCCATTTCAAGATACCTTGTATCAAGAATCACATTATGCGCCAGTCGCAAACCTTGTGTTTAATTTTTTATTATACAAAATCTAAAAAAATCTAAAATTTTCCTTTTTATTTATCTAAAAGTAATTATTAGAGGTATTTTTGTTCTTCAGGTACTACGTTCAGGACGAACGTTGGCTGTCATCAGCTCGATCACTACTTTGTCCACAGATTTTCTCAAGAGAATCATTGTGCTGACTTTAACCATTTTCTTAAATGTATATTTATCATTTTATAAAATGGACCAAAATATTTGAGCTTGCATTTTTATGGTAAATTAAACTTGGTATTGGAAAAGAAAATTCGAAGGTATGGGAGTACTGGTACGGAACGAATATCTGTATACGTTAAGCTTTGCAGACGATCAAGTAGTGATGGCACAAAACCAAGCCGACCTCAGCTACATGATGAAGAAACTACAAGAAGAATAGACCAAGGCTGGCCTAGATAATAACATCTCAAAACAGAGTACCTATCGACAAGTGAAGAAGACATAGATGATCTACAGATTGATGACAACGTAACAATCAAAGGAAAGGATAAATTCAATTACTTGGGGTTTCGTACTTTCAATACCGCTGCTCTAAAGAGGTCAGCAGAACAACAGTAGAACCAAGCTCTCAAATTGTTTAACCAGGAGATGCATCTTCTTCCGCGACTCCTTCTACCCTGTATTCTTCCTTGAATTATTAGCTGCTTAGGTGCCCTATCTCCATTCTTAAGGAATTCTTTAGGAATTCTCTTTAATCTAAGAAGGACTTATTCGTTACGCATTCTGGTTATCCATGATATTCAAAGCATCCTATGGTGGTACCAGATCTGAAAGTCTACTAGTTTTTACACATCGCGCTACTAATCGTCCAAGCTTTTATGCATCAGATGCTCCAGCACTGGTGGTGCTGAGGTCGCGACAACAAAAAACTGGTTTAATCTCTGATCTTCGGCATCCTCCAAGTAGTTCATTTTTATACGATTTATGATCAGACCTCCTTCGCAGTTATAGAATTAAATACCTGTTATTTTGTTGCTTGAACTTTGAACAACAACGCAGGTAGTATGCAACCCTGATAAATATCTCTAATTTTGGGTTAAATCTAAATCTAGTTTAATGCTGACGTCTTCAGAAAAGTAGTCTATTACTTTAACTTTTAGAGACTTTTAGAGATAAACTATTGTTTTTAACTGATTATTTTTGTTTCAGGTGTCATTACATCGGTGGGATGTATGGTGGGAGAACGGTTAAGCAGCAGTGGATCTCGCCTGAATATAACTTCACCTGTCCAGTGTTCTGCACCACATTCTGGTTCACACAAAACTAGTACAGAGAGCGTTCACAGGGTACTAAAAAGTGTTTCCAGACAGAGCCTTTTAGGTAAGACTGAATATCTGACTTGTGTTTTGTTTATACACACTCGCCATATTTTTTAACTTTCCTCTACAAAACAGACTGCTAAATACTTGGCACGCTTTATCGTATTGAATCTTTAATAAATTCTCTATTACATGAAGATAAAAAATTCACATATAATGAAAAGTTTTATTATATTCTTGTTTGGAAAATATGTAGTATTTATTATCATATTTTTACATTTTTTACTTTTTTTTACTGTACTATAATGTGATCTAATTCAATGGTATATTCTTCCGATTTTGCTTTTAATTATATGGTTTCCTGTTATTTAGTTAAATCTTATGGTTAAAGTGGCTTAAACACATTTAGTTTGTTTAAAGAGTTTGACTTTCTTTTGTTATTTGGGAATTATGTCGCCATTCAAAAGTGCATTACGTTGATTTATGGACCATCTAGCGGTTAGATTGTTTTTTCGGACGATCTCAAAAACAATGAAAACATGCAGTTTATCGTGGCGTGACGTGACGTGGTACCAACGCTAATCCACTGGCTACGAATCCATCAATATTTCAAAGATTCTTTGTACAGATAACAGTAATGAGTAAAGCTAGTTAATTCTTATATTTTTTTACAATCGAGGTAGTCTACGTGACAAGGGCACATAGGACAAAAGTGGGTTTTGAGAAAAATCACTTTGACATTTTAACTTGTTGCTATAGATACTAATTTGTTGTTTAAACATTGAGAAGCTTACTATGCATTAAAACTATTTATCTATTATAGAACCCTTTTAGATATCCCTTTTTAAATAGAACAGGGAATTTTTGATTGAAATTAATTTGCATGTGAAGGAAAAAAAAGCATTATAGAATTATATACTTTTTGTAATACATTACATATTACATTTGAATACATTATTAAACTATCCATTCAACATTTAATATTTAATAAAGTTTACACCTTCTTCATTTAGGAATCTGAAAAGGATTGTAACATCTTCAACTTTCTTCTGGTTCACCTCTGGCCTGGGACATTTAGTTGTATTGATAGTGTGAAACTGTTGTACTTCTTGTTTCCAAAATATGTACTGTTCAAAGTTTTCTGTATACCTTTGGGAACATAAAATGCCGCCGCTACGATCATATTTTATAATAACGTACTTCATAATTTTGAAGAGAACTTTGTTTCTGGACACAATCTTAGACCAGAAAAAAGGTTTAATGAAAGAGTCCCAATCTTGAAGAAGATCACTGTTCATTTTTACTTCAAATGGCGCAGGATTATTCCTGCATGTTACCACAGCAGTAAGGTATAGCTTAGGACTTCCTATTACTTCAGCTTTGTTAATATTCTTGTTGATCAAACCAAAATTTCTGTCACATTGGAAAAAGCTGTGGCCTCTAACCGGAAACAGTTGTATGGCAGTTACTTGGAATACTCTTGCAAACCACGACAAAAATCTTGTAACTGTTAAATTTCTGTTTTGTCCTCCTGCGGCATCAGATAACAACACAATAGTTTCAATGGTAAAAAATTTACTTATCTATATTTTAATACAATCAAATAAAAAAGATACCACAGAATTAGGATTCTTCTTTATATCACAGTCAGTAAATGTATAGCAATAACTAGAGTCGTCGTTAAAAACATAAATGTTAAAACAGTACAACCAAAGCATTCTTTTGTGAAATTGGGTATTGACATTTAGCTTTGGTACTGGAAAATTTTGAGAATAGTCGAACTCCATAACCAGATGCGAGGAATTTTCTTCTTTGGATTTAGTAATATACATATTTCTATATAATAATTTCTATATAATTAGTAATATACACAGTTCTTTTCTTTTATTTGCTATCCTTTTGTGGAATTAAAAAAAAGCAAAGATGGGTTTTTATCATTGATATTTAGCGTAGTCTTACATTCTTGGCAATAATCGCATACATCTGTTTTAGGTTTGCGAATAGAATAGGACAACTTAGTTTTAAAGTACTGATAATATGTTTTATAAGACATCTTAAGAGCTTCTTTTTTTCTTTATTTGAAAAAGGTATGGAAAAACCCATACTGATTTTATATTAAACAAAATGTTTTCAAAATATTTCAACTTACTTTTGTTTCTACAGTAATTACTTTTATCGTGGAGTATACTAGCCAAGTGATCCCCCATTAATACAACAACGTCATCAGAAATGTTTCTGGGCTCATTCAAATGTTTTCCTCTTTTTTCTTCAAATGAATCTCCCAACAAGATCTTTTTTGAACAATCCGTATGCCTTTTATTTAAATTTAAAACAAGTCCAAAATAAACCTGTGAAATAGTAAAACAGTGTTTTCTCTTACAGGCATACGATAGGCCCAGGTGTGATATCTTGGTTTTTTGGGTTAAGAGATTTCCTTTTACTTTTGGAATTTTTAGCCAGGTCCATACTGCTAGACAACTGGCTGTCTTGGAAACTTTTGTTCTGGCAGTTGTAAACACAATCAAAAAGCTCAACTTGAAAATCAAGAGGCAGATTTTCGTGGCATTTGTTCTGGCAGCAGTCAGTAACTAAATTAAATGACTTGTAACAAACCTTCTTTCCTGACACAGATACGCAAAGTTCACCTTGAACAAGCCTTAATTTATTGGTTTCTTGTTTCTTATTTTTCTGTTTATGGATCACTTTTTTTTTCTTATTCCCGTCAGAACTATTAACTTCTTGAACATCTTCGTCATCACTATATTCTTCATTACGTATCATAGTTCTTATCAGAATAAAACCCGATGTAATAATATCTTCTTCGTAGAGTGCCATATCCCTACGGAACGTCGGCGACTACCATGCTTATAATATTATTATACTGATCTCGGTCTTGCTCTACGTGTAGCAATTGGTCCGCTGTCAAACCCGTCCACTGCCGTAAATTCCTCAACTAAGAATGTTTTTTCCGTCCTATCCATTTCTTTTCTTCGATTTTACCGTTGAGCATTAGCCGAAGGAACTCATATCTTGGTCCTCTGATTATATGTCCAAGATATTCTAGTTTACGCCTCTTAATAATATTTAATAGAGTTCGTTGATGTCCCATTCTTCGAAGAACTTCTTCGTTTCTGGTTCTGCTAGTCCATGGAATTTTTAGTATCCTTCGATACAACCACATCTCAAACGCCTCGATTTTATTCATGATATCGGCGTTTAAAGTCCAAGTTTTACATCCATACAAAAGTACAGACCACACGTAACATCTTGTAAACTTTTAACGGATTTTCCAATTTAATGAGTTATTGGATAATAGAGGCTTGAATTTTTGAAATGAGTTTCATGCCTGTTCAATTCTACATCGAATTTCGAAGGATGTATCTAGATGGATATAATAATATAATAGAATGAAACTTATCAGAATAATAACACCGATACTTTAACCTCACTATAATATATTAATATTATATGACACATGACAAGTGATCGAAACAAATGAGAAGGGATAAGTAGCCCTCCTATACAAAACACCTGCAAAAATCGTTTATAAACAATCACATACCTGAAGAAACATCCTGTACACTAATATTCAAACAGTTCCACCAACCTTATTTTTAAAGATAAATAAATGAAAATTATACCATTGTAAAGGGAAAAACATGGCGGACCTAAATGGCCATTCTGCGTAAAAAGGGCACATAAACCTGTGTACCCTTTTCACGTCGACTGCCTCAATTGATAGTTGCTATTTTTCGCTAATGTATTTACAGTCAAAATATTGCATTATTTCTTCATTATTATTCTAATTTCATTTAACCAGCGGCCTCTTAGTTTTTGCACAAAACATTTGGTCTTTCTCTTGCTCCAAAAAAGAATGTAACAGTTGAAGGTATAAGTGTAAAGAATCGACATGAAAAGATGGATATACTAAGGCTTAAAATTTTTATTTTAAAGAAGATCTTTTCGGAATTGAATCATTTCATCATCAGTTTACTAAAAGAGAAAGTAAAAATACCAATATTAAAAAACAAGTAGGTTAAAATTTAAATATATAAAAAGAACACGTTGGTTTTTTACTACTTACATAAAAAGATATCAAAAAACATTGTATGGCCATATGAAAACATTGGAAGGATATCCGTATTAAAAAACAATCCTCATGATATCTATGAAGGTAAATGAAATAGACTGTTAATTTGTTGATTACTAAAAACTGAAAATGGCCATTATTAAAAGCAATCTGTTTGATTATGTTTAGTTCTCGGTTGTAGTTAATGTTGGATAATGGAATGGTTTCTAAACGATGAATGAAACTGTTAAATGCAGATAATTTGGAGAGAAGTTGGATTCTAATTCCATAGTGAATTTAATATTGGGGTGAATATTATTGATAGTGTTTATATAGTGAATTATATAGTTAATTTTGCGACCTATTATACTAGAAAGGCTGTGTCAAACACAATACCGTTGGCCCTTTTTCCTAGAGTGCGAAGAATTCCTTTGGGTGCGAAAAAACAAGAATATCAGAACGAAGTCTTCAATGACAGCCGGGGAGTAATACTATTTCGGCGAGATCCACGGTAGGAAAATGTCAGTTTGGTAAACATTGTAACAATTGTGCCGGTGATAAAACACGACTAATACAGTCCGAGAGGTTTTGATAGAAGGCATATAATGCCGAGTAGAGTGTGGAATCAGTTCTTGTATGTATTCAATACGACTGACAATTTATGGGTAGAAAAATTAGCTCAAGGGAGTGCAATCAAATATCGGAGCAATAAATATAAGGGCATGGTATAAAAAAACGTCAACACAGCTATTCCGTATAGCAACCAACAAAATCATCATAGCCAGAATGATCGTCAAGGTCCGGATCGGTCAGCCACCCTAAGAAGAAGAACCCCAGTCAAAAAAGTAAAAAAAGCTTAAAAAAGTATTGGTTTTCCGAATACGTGTGGTGATTTAGGAATGTGGTCTTCTCAAGAAAAATATTATGAGGTAACAAGTTTTAACGTCGGAATTTGAAGAAAATAATTTAGATATATAATGAAGTATTTAAAAAATATGTAACTAACTAAGATTATACAGTGCTTTTCAGATAAAACTATAAACCTTAAATAGCTTTTGAACCTCTAATTTTTTAGAAAAGCCCATAACACGTCAATTAATATTTGAAGGGGGAGACATTATATCCTACTTAAGGTTGCTGGGAAATGCATTCTTTCACCCCCTGTATTAACCCTTTAATTTTTGTAAATTAATTTCCCCTTTTTTTATTTTATATTTGGTTTCTTCTTTTTGTACTGATTTCGAAAATGTATCTTTGGCTTGAAGTGAGATACACAATTTTCCTGTTAACAAGATAGTATCTCTCTCACCTTAATTGACTGTATAACAAAATAGGTTGTAGCATAATTTAAACTTTTTTAAATATTTAACCGTACTATTTGTAGTACCTTCAAAAACCAAGAAACAAAAAAACTTTTTAAAGGTTTTTGATATTATTTTTACATTTTTTTTAATCGGTTAATAGCCAACGATTATTTGTTATAACTTGTATGTAACAGCCTATTTTGATACGTGTAGTGTACCTATACTACAAAAATAATAATTGTGCAAGAGCTGCTGCTAGAATTTTTAATCAAACACACCACAATAGACATGCAACTCATAAGTGTGATTAAACTGATGCAGAAATTTAGAGCAAGAGGGTCAGTTTCCAATAAAAAACATAACCGACAGAGACTTGTAAATAATGAAGCAATTCAAGTAGCTGTTTTAGGGCAAGTTAGCTTAGAGGCTTAATAATCACAGTCACTGTCAACAATAAGCAGAGCAATCGGTGTTTCATCTTCTACAGCCTTTCTCCACACTTTGCTTTACCTGTGCAATAATTTTTAAGCGAAACGTTTTCCGGTCCTTGGATAGGTAAAAGACGACAGATGATGCATTGGCCACCTACGTCACCGGACTGACCACCCGTAGACTTTTTCTTATGGGGGTATTAAAAAACAAAAATTTATGCTATTCAACCAAAATCTTTAGATGATTGACGACAAAGACTAGAGAATGAATGTTGACAATTTTTTTTTTATTGGGTTAATGCCTCGACAACTATGATCATTTGCATGGTACAGTCAGGTACCTAGTGTATTGTGTGTGTGTGTAGAGTAATTGTCTTGATACTTAGCAAAGTCGACGTCATTGTCTTTGCTAAGAGACGCTAATTGTATCCGAACGTCTGCGGCCCCTCTGGTGAATACCGATCGCACAAGGATAGAAATTATTTTTATTTATTAATTTTTAATAAACGAAAATTTCCACCCAGATGAGATTCGAACTCACGACCTTTAGATTTAAAGGTAGGCGCTCTTACCACTGAGCCACAGAGGGGGTAATGTTGACAATTAAATGCAAACGTGTTGAGCAATGTCAGAGAAGAATTTAAAAATAGATTGTACTATTGTATGGAAGTGAAGGGCAGTCATTTTGAACAATAATTGTAAAAATTTTTAGTAGTGAAATTTTCATTCTAATGTGCGTAAATTATTAAAAAATAATTTTTTTTTAATCCACTTTTTTTGCTTTTGTATTTATATTTCTCATAAACTAATCACTTCAAGCATCATATATTATACATTTCTAAAATCAGTACAAAGAAAAGAATCCAATTATTAAATAAAAAAAAGGGGAAGTAATTTAAAAAAAATAAAGGGATGATACGGGGGGTAAAAGGGTGCATTTCCCAGCAACCTTAAATATGATATAATGTCATTCCCTTCAAATATTAATTGACGTGTTTTGCGTTTTTCCTAAAAATTAGAAGTTTAAAAGTTATTTAAGGTGGATAGTTTTATTTGAAAAGCTCTGTATTTTACATAATTAGGATAAACGTAATAAAAGCAAAATATGTAAGTAAATACTAAATACTACTTTCTCCAATACTTATTATTATAAATTAAAAAAAAAACAATTTTTAATTAAAGCCAGATATAAGATTATCTTTTATTAAGAAAATTTAACCGAATTTACCTCCGGTGATTAGAATTTTGGACCCAAGAGTAAAAATTTTTGTCGAAAATAAGATACTGGTTTCGACCAAAAAAACTTTTGTTAAAGTTCATATGTTTACTCTTTCTAGACTGTCTTTGTCTTAACTGCCATTAAAATCTAAAAATATCTAACTTTTCCGGTAAACCTTCTACTACAAAATATCTTAACCTAAAAGCTCTAACCCCATTTTCCCGAAAACTAAAAAACCTTGAGACGAAATTTACTCCTTCTTAATATATTTACACCGCAAATTTTATTATATAATAACAATATTCATTTTAGGCGAAAGCACACGCCATATTCCCGAAGATCGGCAACATACTTTACCGTAATTTATTTTATGACAGTGTCAAAAAGAAACAGAAACAAGTGAAATATGCGAGATGGCGACCAAATCGAGGGAGACTAAAACCTCAACATTGAAAAATGTCCTCGCTGTAAGATAAAGTTATGTGAATAGATGTATTATCAGGAAATAGACGAGTTGTTGACCCCAAATATATTTTGAACTAAGCCGAAAAAGTCTTGAAAAATGAAATTTATATTACGACGTCACAGAGTTATGTATATTTAACAAAAACATAAATGTTAGTTATTTTAAAATACAGTTTTTGATATAAAATTTTATTTATGAGTTTTTGTCATATAATATGTCATATTGTGACGGTATCTCTCTGGGTGTGATAACGCAATCTACGGCTTTTTTAATGACAAGAACGGTCGTAAGTTCATTTGGAAAGTGAGTCAATTCTCTATTTAGTGATATAAAGGTGAATATAGTTAATTATTCTACCTGGAGTTCGACGTTCATCCTTATGCCGTAGTTATTACATATCCCATTTATACTTTTAACTAGATGTTGTAGAACTTCCTCTATTCTTGCCATTATCACAGTATCATCAGCATATCGAATATTATTGATAACTTCTCTATTGACTCTTATCCCTTCGTTTGCATCTGAGAGAGCTTCTTGGCATATGTTTTCGCTGTAGATATTAAGCAAGAGTGGTGACAATTTACAACCCTGTCGTACTCCTCTACGTATTTCTATTTCGTCCGATGCTTGGTCTTTTATTTTTATATTAGTTAGCTGATTTCAGTACAGATTTAATATTATTTGTATGTGTCTGGTGTCGTTATTCTTACCCTCCACGATGTCTTTAAGTTTATTATGGCGTAATTTGTCAAAGGCCTTTTTAAAGTCTGTATTATTTATTTATCGTATGGCATGCAATAAGAACACACAAATAAAAAAATCAATATAAAAACGTTACATCAAGTATTACAAACGAACATCTAATGTATTATTAATATAATGTAAAACATTTTCGGTCGCATTCAGGAACTCATCGAAAACTCCACGGAATCGCCTTCGGGGACATTCTTCAACAATGTGACGGACGGTCTGTCGTTGCGCACCACAGTCACACTCAGGAGTAAGGGCTTTTCCCCATCTATATAAGCTGTCAGCACATCTACCGCTGCTTGTTCTTATTCTGTTTAGCGTTGTCCATGTATTGCGGGTCAGTTCAAAGCCTGGCGGTTTCTGATCGATACAGGCCATTTGATGTGCTTCCTGTGGTGAGTCGCTCTCCCATTGTGTTCTCCAAGCTTTGGTCAGGTTGAAATGTTCCTGATGTAAGGAGTTGGCTCTTAGCAATGGAGGATATCTGGAGCGCAGTCTGTTTATTTCGATATCAAGCTTATTTTGGTGTATAGGTAGTTGATGGTTAGCCTCAATTTTTCGTTATTCTCTGAGGAGAAAATGACTTCTTCGCAGTTTCGGCGGTGGAATGTGACTCAGAATGGGAAGCCAATAGTTCGGTGTAGGTCTAATTGTACCTGAGATCATTCGTATTGTCTGGTTTAATTGAGTGTCAATAATCTTTGTGTGTTTGCTATTGAGCCATACCGGGGAAGCATATTTAGCCACCGAGTATACAAGTCCGAGAGCGGATGATCTGAGTACGGAGGCTGAAGACCCCCATGTAGTGCCACATAGCTTTTGGACTATATTATTTCTCGTTTTCAGCTTTGCTGTCGTTCTTTGAAGATGTTCTTTAAAACTCAATGTTCTTTCCAGAGTCACTCCAAGATATTTTGGTATTGATTTATGAGTGAGCAGTCTGTTTTCGAAGTGGATGGAGAGTTTTTTGTTGGCTTGGGCATTATTCAGATGGAAACAGCACACTTCGGTTTTCGTTGCATTAGGCCGTAGCCTCCATTTGCGAAAGTATTCTCCCATAATGGCAAGGTCATCCGCTAATATTGTTTCTGTGATATCCATGTTATTATGTCTTGCTGCAATTGCCCAATCGTCAGCGTAGCCAAATTTCCGCGAAGTTGTCCTAGGTAGGTTCGCGATATATAAATTGAACAGTAAGGGTGCCAAAACAGATCCCTGTGGCAGTCCATTGCTGAGCTTCATTTGAGAACTTTTAGAATTGTCTATTCTTGAAAAGGTCTGTCGGTGAGCATGTTGTCAATGAGTTTAGTTACCTTTTGACACGGGACGGCACGGATTAGCTTTCAGATTAGTCCTTGTCTCCAGACAGTATCGTATGCAGCTGATAGGTCAATGAAAGCAACGGATGTTTTTTGTTTTCTTTGAAAACCAGCTTCAATATGTGTTGTTAAGGATAGGATCTGATCTGTGCAGCTGCGGTTAGGTCTGAATCCTGCTTGCTCAATAGGTATCAATTCAAATACTTTTCTACTAATTCTGTTGTAGATTAAGCGTTCCAACAGTTTATAAACACAGCTCAGCAGAGCAATCGGACGGTAGTTTTGAGGCTGATTATTTACCTTTCCTCGTTTTAATATGGCTATAATGGAGGCCTTTTTTAATGAATGGGGGATATCTCCTGATTTTAACATATCTGTATAGAAATAAGCCAGCCATTTCCTAGCATATTTGCCACAGTGGAGTAAAAATTCTGGATGAATTTTATCGGAGCCGGGTGCCTTTCCAGACTTAATTTCTAATATGGCTGAAATAATTTCTTCTGGAGTAAACTCGTTAGAATATTCAGAAGTAGGCGGGCATGCAGACTTTAGTACTTTAAGTTCTTGTTTGACTTTGGTGGTGTGATCACGATCTCTAGGTGCTCTTGAGGTTGCTACAATGTGGGAGGCCACTCTGTTTGGAGCTATTGGTACTTTTTCTCTAGTTGGGAGGCTACTACTACCAAGTTTTCTAAGTAAAGACCATGCTTTTCTGCTTGATTTACTAAAATCTAATTTTTCCGCAGTTTCCATCCATTTTTGTCGTCTGGCTGCATTCAAACTGTGCAGTAATTCGTCCGCAATTTCTCGATCTTGGCTTTCGTTGTATTCCTGATACAATTTCTCGCATTTTTCATCCCATCCTGGGACATACTCTTTACGATATCCTCTGGGTATAGTTTTCTTCGCTGTAGAGATAACCGCGTCAACAAATCTCATGTAGTTTGAACGTGTTAGGTGTATCCATCCCAGTCATTTGTCCAATCTTTCAGTAAAAGTCGCCCAGTCTGCTTTTTGAAAGTTCCACCTAGGTCGGGGAAAAGATGATATTATTGGTATTTTGATGCCAATTTCTATTACAACTGGTCTATGTTGGCTATGTGGAAAATCTGTCAATACTGTACGTAAAGCTGCCAGTGGTTGATTGTTTTCATTTGTGGAAACAAAACATAGGTCTGGATTGTATTCTCGCTTCCAGGCTGCAGATCGAAAAGTTGCCCGATCTTTAGCATCAAAGACTAAATAAGTGTCAACCTCTTCGCTCCAGTTTATTAGAGCCTCGCCGTTTTGATCATTGTGCCTATACTTCCAGAGTTTATGATGACTGTTGAAGTCTCCCACATAAACTGAGGGGTGTGGGTGGGCGTGAATAACATGCGAAGGCCACAGGACTGCCGGGGGTTTATAAATATTGCTGACAGTAATTTCGCCAATTTGTATAGTAACCGTATGTATGTTATTTATGTCTGATGTAGAACGTATGTATGCATTTTCTATTTTGTTTCGAACATAGGTTGCCACTCCATAAGCTGGATGGTAAGTTGCACCCAATAAATCATAGCCATGAATTCTTCCTCTAGCGATAATTTGTTCTTCATTTTCTGCATGGGTTTCCTGAATTGCGACCACGTCAATATCATTTTCAATGAGTACCTTTTGAAGGTACTCACATTTACTTCTACTAGTACCTTCTATATTTAAATGGCAGATTCGGATGCTTGGTCCGAGTCCTTTTGTCGCTTGGTCCTGAGAAGGTCCATTTAAATTGTTGGTTGGAGGCATATCTTATATTCGTGATGTGTTCTTGCCAGGAGATCTAAAAATAATAGATTGTCTGGCTGCTTATTGCGCTAGTTCATTTAGCATTACCCAGGGTGCACGTGTAGTATTCTACTACGGACGCGAACTAGCTTTACACCCCTTAAAGTCTGTAAAGCAGGCATGTACCTATTGGTTAACATCTATACATCTCTGTGTTACGACCTTTAAGGCAAAGAGAGCTTCTCTTGTACCTTAAAAAGGAAAGAATCTTGAAAAGGATTACCTTTTCTGAATCATCCCATCTGTGTATCGTTAATATCGATATCTAACTTTTGATAGATTTGGTTGTGGATGGCTCTAAGAAATATTTTAAGCAGATGACTCATCAAGGAGATTGTTCGATGATCTGAACATTGCATTGCCTTAGTTTTCTTCGGTATGGTGACAAACGTAAACAGCAACCATTCTTGAGGTATTATACCAGTACTGTATACTATACTAAATAGATGTAATATTATGGTTACGGATTTATCCTTCAAAAGCTTCAACAGTTCTGTAGGAATTTCATCAGGTCCATTTGCTTTTCCATTTTTAGCGTTTCTTATTGCGTATTTTACTTCTTCTTTCAATATGTCTGGCCCAGTTGCATTGATTTTCGGAGTTAAGTTGTTTCTATCGTCTTCAAATAATTCATTCAGGTATTATGTCCATCTTTTTATTTTATTCTCTAAATCTACAATAAGATTTCCATCTTTGTCTTTAAGTTTACCTATTTGGCATTTCTTTATGCTTCCTGTTACCTCTTTTACTTTTTTGTGCATATTGAACGCGTCGTACTTTTTCTCATAAGTTTCTATTTATTTACACTGTTTTTTAATCCACGCCTCTGGCTTCTTTTATTCTCTTTTTTATGTGTTTATTTATTTCTTTGTATTTGTCTGGGTAATTCTTCATCTTTCTTTTTTTGTTCCATTAAGTCTAGTATATCTTGTGTCATCCGCAAGATTACACCTTTCTCGAGCATTAATATTTCCTATCGCCACCTATGATTAAGAAGCTTGGACAATAAAAAATAAGACGATTTAAAGCGTTAATGATATTTGAAAAGTGGATCTACCATTGAATGTTGCTCACACCACAGACCGCTTATCGGTCAACAAATAATTTAATAATTGAAATGAGGTTCAATGCTCGAATAAATGAACTTTGAAAAATAAGGCTATTATCTAGCACAAGTTGATTAAATCTAGCCCAAGTACTTTCGCTTAAAATAGCATCTACAAGGGCATTTCGTCAAATGTAAACTATCCGGCAAGCGTAAAATGTTGAAACAATAATAATGACATAAAATTGTACAAAACACTACACTAAAATGAGAACAAACAGTTTAAAATTACTTAAAAGATTCTACGCTACATTCTTTGTCAGTATCTGGAGGGATAATTCCTCCAGATTATTATTATCCCTCCAGATACTGACAAAGAATGTAGCGTAGAATCTTTTAAGTAATTTTAAACTGTTTATCCTCGTTTTAGTGTAGTGTTTTGTACAATTTAATGTCATTATTAATGTTTCAACATTCTACGCTTGCCGGATAGTTTACATTTGACGAAATGCCCCTGAAGATGCTATTTTAAGCAAAAGTACTTGGGCTAGATTTAATTAACTTGTGCTCCTTATTTTTCAAAGTTTAAATAATTAAATTTTAGCACAACTTAAAATAAAAACTAGCTGACATAACAAACGAGTAAATTAAGACAGAAATGTTATAAGACTTTCTTGCTCTGCATAGTGCTTTCTATCTACATTTTTAAAGAACTCACTATTTATGAAAACACTCTGTATATATTAAACACCCTTTTAAAGTGAACACACATATTTAAATGCCTGCTTGCACGCAAATGTAGAAATACATTCTGTAAAAAAAAACCTATAAACTTGATATACCAAAAAAATATACAATATACCGTTTTTTAGACACCAAATCTGACAAATAACATCATAACATGATAAGGAAGACAATAAAGTTAAAGGTTAGACGTGAACTATCAGCTTAAAAAATTGAGGCTATTATTTATTTCTTTACGTGCTTGCTTTTATGGCAAATTGGAAGACACGCTATGGCGCGATATAAAAATGAAATGATTATATTACACAAAAAACAAATAAAATATACTGCGATCCTATTTAATATCCAAAACAAATAAAATGATATAAACAAACTTATGTTTTTATTGCTAAATCTTATTTAAGCCAAGGTACCAAGTCGTCATTATTATGATTAAATTTGTGATCTGATTTGATGTATATCGTTTGACCATTCATTTTCTCTATTCAGTCGTATATAAAGACAAATCATTTAGGCAACAAAGATCCACGAAGGGTTTTGAACCTATAGAGAGAGAGATATTGAGTTTATTGAACATTCTCTGTGTAAAAACGACTTTTATCTTGCCTCTATTCTAGAATATTATTACTCCGTCCAATATCCAGTCGTGTAGTAATATAATACACTCTAATAATTAAGATAGAATTTTGTCTATTTTTAAATTAGGGTAAGGAAAGATATATTGGTGATACAAGTAATTTGGTCATAATTTTTAATCAGATTACCACACAGTTCCCTATGCAAGCACATTCATGACACAGCGCTAGTAAGTTGCTACGAGTGTAAGTAGGACAAACATATATTCCGATTTAGCGATGCGCGCACCTGCATTTAGTAGACTGTTTTGACCATTGTGCGATAGTGGAGTCATTTCTTATTGAATGTGAAAGACTGTTACATATTTGGTTACATTTTTATTGGAATAATTGCTGCTTTCTTTATAAAACTTAATAAAACCATTTAATAAACTAATTATCAATAAAAAAGCTGTATTCAATTCGTGATTTAGCCAAGGTACGTTTTTATTCGTTAAATTGCGGTTGTTGTTTCTTAGTGCTTTTGCACACATTTTTCAAGAACTTTTGAAACGTTAACTTTGGATATATTTTGTTCTTTTATTTAAAATAAAATATAGAAGTGTAGTATACTATGCAAAAGGTATTGTTTTGGGGAATCCGTAAATGTATTTTATTTTTAAAAGCTGTTAACTTTTTTTTATTATCAAATTACCTATACAAGATTCCGATATTACCAAATAACCTATTCAATTTTTTATAGAAAATATAATCAACAACTTCAAAACGCTGTCAGATTAAAAAGAAATGAAGATAAGACTATATATAAAGCTGAAAAGGAAGTAGAAGTCCCATGGAGCACTTTAAAACGTTACCTAGCGAAAGAGGATTCGGTAAGAAAACTGGGGAGGCCTTTTGCATTGTCATGTGATTTAGAGTTGAGGCTTTACAATTATATTATACAACTGCAAGAATTGAGTTTTGGACTAACCGTGTATCAAATTAGAAAATATGCTTATGATCTTGCTAAAGTGGATGGTCGGGAGAAATTCTTGCCGTCAACTAACTGCATTGCAAGCAAATTGTGGTGGAATAGTTTTAAACGTAGGTACAACTTGTGCCTTCGTGTACCAGAAAATCTTTCGGCCTACAGAGCTTCCATGGCTAATAAATTTATGATCAAAGAGTTCTTTTCGAAACTGAATGATGTTCTCAGGAAACTCAATATAAAAAACAAACTGAATTTAATTTGGTATTTCCTCCTCCTGGAATTTAATTTGGATTCCTCCTATGGTAATCTTTAAAGGTTAAGATGAAATTAGATGAAAAGTTAGATGAAATGATACACTTAAAAATGATGCCCTTCGCAACGCGCTTCTATCAGTATATTTAGTCAGTACTCTATTTTAAGTATCTTACATCAATCTTATTATTCTTACATCAATCTTATATAATCTTATTATTATACCTTTATTAATATAAATAGGTTTGACAAAAACTTAACCCACTAACGTCTAAAAAGAAACTAGCGTGGAAAAAATGGTAAACGGTATTTTATGCCGTTAATGCTAAATGCTAATTAAAAATGCTTTAAAAAAAAATATTTTTTTTAAAAGCATTTTGAAATACAAGTGCGTCCTCAAATAAAAACCTTCGGTGACTTCAATGCTAGACCAGCCTTAATTTTTCTTTGTGTCCTTGAAGTGACACCAACTCTCAAATAACTTATAGTAACTTCATTATACTTTTAAATTACTAAATTTTTAATCATTTATTTTAATAATGCTACCTAGAGTTAAAATTAAATCTTAACTATTGATATACTGTTGGAAGCGCATCTTGGATCTTTTAGTTCTTCTTCACATTAATGGGCTTTTATATAAATTTTTTACATAAAATTTTTTACATACATGTACAACTACCACATGTCTTTTGCTGTGCTAAGTTTATGAAACTTGTTAACTATATTTAGTTCAATTTATTATTTATACAACATTATTTTATAATGTCCATTATCGTAAGCTTCGTTACAATTTTAATATCATTGACTGTTACATATCTTTTTGAGGTAACACACTTAATAACTTTTCTTTGGATGTTAGGTTTTTCATATTGTTTAATGTTGTCAAAAGTTGGAGAAAATTGGATTCTGTTGTTGGTAGTTCCTTATTCTTTTGTCGTTGTTGTAGTATCAATTTCTCAAACTTTTTTATTTGTTTTTTCTTGGTGAGATCAGAATCTGTCTCCTACTACCAACTACCAACTACAGAATCCAGTAATCTAGTCTACAATTTCTCAAATATTACTTTGGATGAAGCTACAAATAGTGTCCTTTCCAAAGGGTTCAATTTTGCTATTGCACCGACACGGATTCCCGTCGAAAACATCATTAGCGAAGTGGAAACAACTATCACTAAGTTACCATCAGAAACAGCCGAGATTATTCGACAAGATGTAGCACAAATATTAAGAACAGCCAAGCCTCCGAAAAAGAATTTACTTACGAAGAAAAGAAAGCCTTGAAGAATATACAACAAAACGAATACCGAAGACTACGACACAAAAATACAGAACATACTAAACGATAGTGCATATCAAAAAATCGCAACAGACCCAACAACATATCTGGAGAAAACAACTAAAGCCAAAATACAAGCGTCAAAGATCAAGAAAGAACAGCAGTTCCAGCTTATTCCACGAGAAAAGTCGTCAAGATGTCCAAAACTTTACGGTTTACCCAAGGTACAAAGGCAGAGTTACCATTACGACCAATAGTCAGCTCTATCGGGTCACCGCTACAATCACTGGCAAAATTTCTGGCCGACCAGCTACAACCATATGCAGAGAAAGCGGATTCTTACGTCAAGAATGCATGCCACTTTATCGACCGTATCAAGGACGTTGTTCTGGAACCTGAACACTTATTCGTGAGCTTTGATGTAGTCTCATTATTCATCAATGTGCCAGTAGAAGAATCATTAAAAATTATACGCAGAAAATATCCAATACCACAGGATACATTAAACCTGACGAGGCACTGCTTAAACAACACCTATTTCATCTACAAGGACCAGAGGTACAAACAAGTTGAAGGGGCACCGATAGGTTCACCACTGTCACCCGTAATAGCCAACCTTTTTATGGAAGATATGGAATCAAAAGCAATAGAAACAGCAGAGCATATACCCAAACTGTGGCTTAGGTATGTTGATGACACATTTATTATCTGGACGCATGGAGAAGAGAAACTTAATGAATTCCTACAACACATTAATAATATCCATCCAAAAATACAGTTTACCATGGAACGGGAGAATAACCAACAACTTTCATTCCTAGATGTGTTAGTTATTAAGAAAGAAGACGGAAGCATACGACACACAGTATACCGAAAACCAACCCATACTGACAGGTACTTACACGCAGACTCATACCATCGTCCTGCACAATTATATTCGGTAATAAAAACCCTAATAACAAGATCTTAAAAACTGGCAGATAAGGAACATAAGAACGAAGAAAAACCAGTCGGCAAACTATCCTGCCCTATATAAAGGGTACGGCAGACAAAATCAGCAGAGTGCTACGTAAAAACAAAATAGAAACTATTTTTAACACCGACAAAAAAATCGCAACCATATTACCATCGACAAAAACAAAAGTTGCATTGGAAAATCAAGATGTATACATAATCCCGTGTGAGGACTGCGATAAATCGTACATTGGACAGACAAATCGAAGGATACAAGTTAGACGCGAAGAACATCGAAACGCCATCGAAAGAAAAGAGAAAACTTCATCTCTAGCACAACATGCCATCAACACAGGACACAAAATAGACTTAAATGGAACAACAATGCTAGCCAACATCGAAAATAAGGCCAAACGTGTAATCAGGGAAGCCATAGAGATCGAAAAACATCCAAAAAATTTAAATACCAGAGATGATGCCCAAATACTCCCAAATACGTGGAAACCAATACTGCAGAAAAACGTAGAAATTAAAATAGCGAAGAAGACCCCGCCCACTCTGCTCACAGGACCAATCACAAGAAGCGCTTCAAGGTATTTAAACTTAGCGAGCAGCGACCGAGAAATCAGTTCTCCTGAAACATCAAGACGAAGCAGAACTAATCTGACTTGACAATGGCAAGTGTGACCTTGCCGAAACGTCGTCAAAACAATGGTTTTTCTAAAAACACATAACGCGGAGTCAAACCCGGAAAACAACTGAAATCACATATAGCTCCCGCGGAAATTTCTTCTGTCTCTCTTACTTATTATCTTACATATGTAATGATTTCACGAATTCACTCCCGTACAAATTTTCAACGTCGAGCGCGCATATGCAAGTATAACTTCAAAAAATGTTTTAAATAAAAAATATAGCTGAGATTATTTTACCAAATGTTATTTAATGTGTTATACAAAAAGTGGAGTTTAGTGTATTTTTTGTGTATTTTATTAGAAAATTAACAAATTCTTAATAGAACCAGCTTAAAAGTTGGTGAGATCTCTTCTAGTCGGGACACTTTAAATACTTGACGTAATTGAAATATTGTAAATTTTAAAGTACCTAACTATTTATATTATGGTTCTATTATATCATAGCTTTGATGATGTCTTTGTAGACCAAAAGCGCTCAGCTAGGAAATAAATATTTAGATACTTTAAAAATACTTTCCTTTTCCATTCTTTGATAAGTTTAAATTGTTTGTATAAGACCTTTGAAGCTGTCAACTGTTATCATCTTTTAATGAATTCTATAATATGGTGGACGATCTTTTCTATCAAATGGCGGAGACCCATTTTAACTAAATGCTTTCGCTATAATAGAAAAGTTTTCTTCAAAGAGACCACTTACAATATCTGCATTTTCTCATTTTTCCGAACGGTTAAATTTCTTTTCTAGTCGGAGAATAAAACTCATAATGCTTTCTTTCCTTTTCCTTCAGTCTAATAACAGAAATTTCAATATTCGATAATCCGTCTACGTAGATTAGAGGCCGTTGCACAGGTGTATCTGACAGGAGAAGGGCTTTGTTCTAAAATACTAGTTCTAAGACATTAAATGAATAGCTTTATTGAGGAAAGATAGAAAATATTTAAAAAAGAAATAATTGGAAATAATTGTGCAGTATTTAATTAGTTAGTTTTAGCAAGAATTGTATCGGGGAAATTGCCTCGATAAAGTAAATTGGACCGCCTTTTGTAATAACGGATTAACCTCCAAAAATTCAAAATCGAGATAATAGTGCCATCTAGCAGATAGAATGCAGATCTATGTATAAAAATATGATTTCTGTAAAAAAGTAAAAAATAAAGCGGTTTTTAAGAACCTGTATCAAGCCACATTGGTTATTTTATTAAGAAAAATATCACATTGAAATTTGTAATATCGAATTAAAAGCCAAGTTGATTTTACAGAATTAAACACTCTTACAACAAAAACTGGAATATCAAATCAAGCCCCAATATTTCTACATAATCCATTGTCAAAAACAAAAATCCCTATCTTCTAAATGTAATTACGAATCAAGCGCCACAAATCTTATAAACTAAAACGCTAAGCCCTTTTCTTGTCCACCACTTTACTCAAAAACCATATTAGATAATTAAAATATTACGTATGAGATTGTCATGATATACTTTTGGTATAAAAATTCACTTCCGGTTTGAGATGACCGGAATTTAAAATTTACATTACATTAAGTTTTAGACCCCACAATGTATATATGGATCAAAAGGTCTCGTCGAAACGAATCTAAATATGTACTTCCGGTTGCGATTTGACACCGGAAGTGACCCAAAACGCGCATAAAACGTCAAGACAGAGCAAATCTGACACCGAATTCGTGATCAGCATACAAAATAAACTGTTAAATGATATCCATGTCTACATTTAATAAACAAAAAATTACATTCCGGTTTTGAGGTCTACTTCTGGTTTCGTTTTTATTAAAATAAAAAGTAAAAAGTAAAAGTTAAAAATATCAGATTAAGTGCAAATATGTCTTTTAATCCGGTATTTCGATCTTAAATCATAGATATTTTAAAAAATAAATAACGAATTAAGCTACATAGTTTTTTATAGTTGCAATGCTCTATCACAATATAAAACTTATCAGTACTATAATTTAGAAAAAGCACGAAAAACAAATTTAAAATTTTTAAACACATTTTTCTCAAAACTACATTTTTGCACTTATGTCGCTATTACATAATGTCGTCCAATTAAAAGCCCGAAATCACTGAATATTTTCTTATTGCTAAAAATTGTTATTTTAGTTAAAAAAATGTAACTACCCGTTAATAAAAACTATGTAAAGTGTAAAATCTAAATATTTTTTACAATTATATGCATATTTTGATGCATTGTAACCTATTTACAATTTATAAGCCTGTATGAAATAAAATGATGCCGACAAAAACATTTGAAACATTAAATTCTATGAAAATTGTTGAATATTTACCTAAAAACTAATTTTTATGACTAATGTAATTTTCGCGAAAAAGTTTAAATTGTTGCGAGATTTGCATCGCATTTTAGAGCTGCATTTTATAGTCGTATAATAAAATAATCCTCTAGAGTCAAACGTATAGTCTGGACTTGGAAAATATTAACAAATTAAGGTATATGTTACATTTTTAACAATAACCATATGGAAAGAGGTTTTTTTATATAAATTATTGGAAATAAATAAAGTAAATAAAAACAATTAATTCATATTTACTTTTGGAGTTGACATTTTGGCAATTTAGCTTAAATTCGAATCAAAATTCGAATTTCTCTCATCAAAAATATAAAATAAGTATATTTTTCCTATCCCGTGCGTTCATACTACCGGGACTAATAATCCTGTTTTTGTTCCAGATCTAGTAGGATGCAAACTGGGCATGTCTAAGCAACCGCGTGCCCATCAGCCATCACCGCGTCAGATCCACCAATACCAACAGCACGAAGTGGGCTATTATTCGTCGTCACGTGACAGTATCGCGTACATCAACCGCGCGGCAAACGTGAGTTCGGCGGCAAGCGAACTCGACTTATCGCGTAAAGCCCGGCGAAAGGATCTACGCAACAGGCTGAAGTTGCCGTCGAGTGTTGCTCTCGCTAGTTCGGGAGAGGGACCATTGCTGGGAGCATGGCGAACAGCACCTGGTTCCACAGCTGGTACTAATCCGCCTTCGTCCAATCATCTTAATAGTAATAGCAGTTGTAATGGAACCGAGAGGTGAGTAAATACCATTTACCCACGGGTAGGCATTCTTTTAATTATTACAGAAACTAACTAGGTTAAATTTATTATAGCCAGAGGATTTAACTTACTTCCTTACACCGAATTCGAGACAGGCGCCTAATTTGCGACACCATCGTATATTTGTGTACATCTAGTAAAAATCTTGAAAACTGATCATCTGTGCAGTAGTGGTAGATCTGCTTTTAGTTGACGCTTAGAAGTGACCTTTATGTTTTGTCGACGTTAATTTGATTTACGTATTATACATTTTTTTTTCGGAATTTATAAAAACAATACATCAAGGTAAAATGATTACATTTATTCCAATTATTTTTTTTGTTAGTTTAATATTAGTTAATACATTTTATGCAAATTAAACGGCAATTGTGTGGCATACATAACTAACAAAAATGAAACTCAAATGATATGATACGGGCTGTAAAAATAATATGAAATAGGCTATTTCAAGGCCTCAAAAGCTTTTGGAGTACCATAAGGTACCTTAGAACGATATGTGAAATCAGATTAGACTCCAGATAAACTCGTCGGGATATCAATTGGCCGCCGACCTATTCTTTCTTTGGAATTAGTGTAATACACGAGGTTTGTTAAACAATTAACAAACAATGCACTAACTATGTCAATTTCTTTGTGTAACCTAAATGTATACTTTACTGTATTAATTCTCCCTTATTAAATTTGGAATATATCGCTACTTCAATACAAAAGGGCCACAAATCAAAAAAATCGAAAATAGCGTTTATTCAAAAAATCTAACGTTAAGCAGTCATATTTTGATATACCACTGAAACCCCTACATATTTTACGTTGTTTAATATCGAAATGACACTAGCGCCCTTTTTGCATTTTTATATTTGAGAGAACAAATATGGACAAAACCGCCAGTTTGTTAGTTGCGTCCTGACAGTCGAAGTGATCGCACGTTTTCTTTGTGTTAAACAGCCACATTTCAAAAAACCCTAGTCGTTGTTATCGTTTTTATAAACAAAAGTGCCACATTTCGAAGTACGTCCGTTTTGCACTGAAGATTCACGTAAGTATATTATTATTTCTTAAACAAAAGGAATGTGTAATGAAATACGGCCATTAATACAAAATATTGGCATATATATATATATATATATATATATATATATATATATATATATATATATATATATATATATATATATTTTTATTTCTTAATCAAAAAGGATATATTACGGAATATGTTCATTTTGCTTATGATATTCTCGGAGCTGTTATATCATTTAAATTAAAAAAGGGCCATATAGTGTGATAGGTACGACTCTTTTGCATTTTTTATGACAGTAAAATGTTATTATAAAGTAAAATGCAGTTTTTTTCATTTACTTGTATATTGTATTCATTGTGATAGTCTAACATCTTATTTTAATATAATTCAGAAGTTTGAATATCATATTACACAACGTGTTCATTTCCAATTTTAATTGAGAGCGTAAAAAATACCGTGTATCGTATTTTGTTTTGGACATTGTATGATATGAATATGTATTTTGCTACTCCGCAAATTAGTTCATAATGTAAGTAACAAGCAATTTAGGTACTTGAATTTATCGTACGTAAACAAAATATCCTTTTTGAGTCGCTTCCCGTGGATATCAAGTTATTATTAATGAGACTGATTGTCTTTTATTTTAATTTTGTTTAGGCTTCGTAATACCATAGTGAAAAGTAATCACATTCTTATCTCGAAAAAGAAAATATGTATAACGATCACATCACAGCTGTATAGGGAAATAAATTACTTTTACTTTTAAGTAAAGTACATAATTTTTAATTGTAATTAATTTGTTTCCAGCTCTGATATCTGAAGTATATATTTATGTATTTATATAAAACCAAAATATTTTACTTGTGCAATTCTAATAAAAAGAGAAATCTGATATTGTTAATTGTAAATCAACAATTTATTTGTTGCAGAATGAGTAGAAGAGTGCATAGAATCCTCGACATGGTTGGGTGTAAAACCAGTACTAATAAACCTGAGAAAATTCAAGAAATCGGATTCAAGGAGCAAGCCAACACTTATGACATTCTGCCTATGTTAGTAAACTTGGAAACCCAACCACAAAATGTTGATCCACTACTTTACGATTCAACAAAACCATACATTAATGTCATACCTGGTAGCCAACACAATTTAAATCTTTTAAGTGACGATAGTACAAACTACCAAGCTAATACCCTAGACATCAGGCCAAAGGTAATAGTTCTGGGAACTGAATATGACAGCGAATCTGCGTCTTCATCTTCAAGCAGCTCGTCTTCGTCTTCAAGTAGTTCGTCTTCGTTTTAAATCAACTCCAGGGCTGATTTCTCTTCAGGCGATAGTGTTGAGGATCCCGACTTTTCAAGCAAGGACGATTCACTAAAGAGTGACACTTATTCGGATGAAAATAATGTTTATTTAAGGCATTTAACTGAAGAGCAACAATTATTTTCACAACCTGGATCTTCTGGTTTTAATAGCAAAATCAAAAAAATTGTACATACTCATAAATTGACTGTTTAGAATGTTTTTCTGTCAACATCCAGTCTATATCAATAGATGTTCAACCACCCAATGTTGATATGCTGCCTACCAATACTGAGGTCTTTAACGATAGCTTATCAAGTAGTGAGTGTCGATACATCTGAAAATGAAAACAATGAAAAAAAAAAAAGGTCGCAAAAGGAAGGCAAATCCAAATCTATGGAAAAGAAACGTTACCAAGTTATTCAAAAATAGTGGTAAGGCATATACATCCTTGTCAAAATCTAAGAAAAAGATTGAAGAAAAAAAAATGAGACCGGTTTGTGCTGACACTACATAGTTGTAATGCTGATTACTACATAGTTGTAATTTAAGATACTGACTTTTATTATGTTTCCGAAACCAAGACTTATTTAGCTTTATAACTAACTTTTGTTTTTTTTTTGATAGCCTGACATTGTCATCTTTTTTTTTTGTAATAATTGTACTAAAATCTACATAAAGTAATGACAAAAACATTGATTAAAATCTTTATTTCTTTGGTATGTGTCCTTTTATTTTCAGTACTTATAATGATATCACAAATATTTTTTATACAAAAGAGACACATCTGCTAATATCTCTTTCAGGAAAATACTTACGTTGTATCTAAATACAATATCAAATACAATTTAAATTTACCTTTCTAACAATACTTAACTTGCATATAAATGATATAAAATAAAAGAGAAATTAACAAAAAATAAATGCCAAAACTTTGCATAGCTCTCCTGTAAAAACTGTAATTTTGGTTTGTGGCTCTTTTGTATTGAAGTAGCGATATAATAATTATCTCGAATAATTATTATTTTTTCTATGCTACTTAGCCCTTTATTACAACTCCCCACTCACTTGCTACGCTCACATTACATTAGAAAATGAGTTGGTTGAGTATGCCCTAACTCTGGAACAGCGTTATTTCGGGCTAAGAGCGCTTAATATAAAACGACTGGGATTTCAACTTGCAATACTCAATGCCACATCCATTTAGCGGAGTCAAAAAATCAGCCGGAAAGAAATGGTTGAGGCTCTTTCTGAAGAGGCATTCGACACTTTCAATGCGTACTCCTTAGGGAATGTCATGTGCTCGAGTAAAATCTTTCACTCCTGAAAATGTATCCAAGTTCTTTGACCTGTATGAACCAGAATATCTTAAGATTACTAACTATGCACAACGTATATTCAATGTAGACGAAACGGGCCTTACAATTGTTCAGCACAAACATAGCAAAGTCATTTCCAGGAAAGGAAAGTATCAAGTTTCGTCACTTACTTCAGTAGAAAGGGGCAGGCTGATTACTGCTATTACATATATGAATGCTGCAGAAGTTTTCCTACCACTATTATTAATCTTCCTTAGAAAAAATGTGAAAACAGAGTTAATGCTAGGAGCTCCCACTGGAGCAGTCGCAGAATGCTATGTGTCAGGTTGGGTATAGGCCGATATTTTCACTAGATGGCTTCAACTCTTCATAAAATTCACTAAGCCGTCAGCTGCAGAACCTGTTCTTCTTGCCCTTGATTGTCAATATTCCCATACGAGAAACGTTGCTTTAATAGATTTGGCCATCAATGGATTATTTGCCTCCCACCACATTCTACGCATACAATGCAATCGTTGGATGTTGCTTTTATGGCACCGCTGAAAACTTAATACGCACAAGAAATAGAAAACTGGCTTAGAAAAAATCAGTTGAGTGTTGTGTCGCCTTATGCTGTTGCCAGTATTTTTTGTAAAGCAGATAACAAAGCTGCGACGATGGAAATATCTTGCAATGGTTTCCGAAAAACTGGACTGGTCCCTATTTGTTGACATATTTTTAGGGACTTTGAATTTGGGATTCAAGAGCACTTAGAAACACAAAATGAAAGGGACAAACCAATGATAGAACCAAACCATTAACAACCAATTCATCCGATGCGAAAACATAGAACTCCTAGTCCACCACTACCTCATCAACAACTTGTTTCTCCGAATAACATCTGTCCAATCTCTACATACAAGAGAGATACCACTAAAAAACCACCTGCTAGATTAAAAAAGGCTTTTGTAATTACACGAAAATCCTATAAAGAAGAATTAGAGCAAAGTTTGCAGAAGAAAAAGGCAAAAAAACTAGTACCCCAGCTAAACTTTGATTGTGTATGTGCCTAGAAAAAAAACAGTTCAACAAAAGATGTTAGATAAAAAAACAGCAACGCCCGAAGAAGAAATAGCAGATGAAGCCGTAGGTCAACCTTCTACATCAAAAGGCAAAACATCAAGAAGGAAGCGAAAAGTTTCTTCGAGTTGAAGCTCAGAACTTTCGCAAGGTCTTTTAGTTCTTCTCTTTATTTCATTTTTTTTCTAATCTGCAGTTGGAGTATAGCACTCTGTTATATTAATATTGATTTGTTAGACCTTAAGCAATATTAATATAGTTAATTTAGGAATTAACCCTTTTAATTACAGACGAAATTATAATTTTTCGACCTTTTTAAGTCCCACCGGTGCACGTAAGTACCACTTAATTTATTTTACATTCAAACTGCTCTGACTAGCTCTAAGCGATTCTTTGCCAGCGGTGCATCTACGTCTAGCCTTAAAACAACGCAATTTCATTCCATGTAGTTACTGTCATGCGATGTGCACTGCGAATTCTTCATTTGGTTGTATCATTGAAAATATATTGTATCGTTGAAATTATGTCTACAGTGTTTTGTTTATAGTAATAGCAGGCAAAGTTTTTTGTTAACTAATTAATGTTTTTAAATGGTTCTGAATATTTAGTCACTAAAAATAAGGTTTGAAAAAAAGGGTTTGACTAATCTTGAATTATTGTAAAAAATTATTTTAGATTTTTTGCCTCCATTCGATAATGTAGAAGATACTGATATTAAATAAGATGTCGATGCTTAGCTGAAAATTTTTACTGCTGGAATAGATTTACAAATTAATGAAGAAGCAAAGGCAAATAAAGAAGACCCTAAACTAGTTCCTGATGACCAATGTAACGAACAACAAATTTAAGAACCTAATGAACATCAAGATCAAGAGCCTGATAACTACATGGAACCTTAATATCCAAAAAGAAAATGGAGTAAGTTGGAAAAAAAAAACAAAGAAATTCCTCAATATATAGAAACTATCTGTATTTGGGAAGAAGTTCATTTTGGAGAATGTGAGACCGCTTTAGATATTTCTATTAAATTTTTCGATAAAAGCTTAGAAGATATTATCACTTATCATAGTAACCTATATGCCACACAAAATAAAATATAACTAAATATGTCAAAGAGAGAACTCAAAGCATTTATCGGAAAAAACTTTTTAATGGGCTACCATATAATTGCTGAAGTTGGAAATTTATGGTGAAGTCTAGAAGATCTATCTGTTTTATTTTTTGCAGAAATTATGCCAGGGAACAGATTTAAGATCAGTTTAAGATTTTTGATTCTGATTTGAAGACCAAAAAATAATACCGATCGATTATATAAAATTAAACCTCTGTTGGATTGTCTACATTCTTCATTTGGTAATTATTGTGGTGGAGAGAAAATGTAGTAAGTCAACCGATGAAACCGATAAAAAGAGAGCAACAGCTCTAGTGTTACTCTGGCGTGAATGGGTTTAAAAAAAATTCAAGTATATCAAGGCAAAAAAACGAAAATAATTAGGAGAAATACTCTAAATATAATTTAGCGTTGTTTTAAGTTTGACAGAAGCAGTCAGAGAAACAAATAAAATTAATATTTTACTTTTACACCACTACAAAGCTACTTGAGCCATTCACTAAAATTTTTAAGCTTCTAATGAGCCATACATTTTTCTTAAAATTATACATCGCAGAATATACAAGCTATGCTAAGAGAGAATACAAGACACACAGTTTGGGTTTATAAAAGGCCTAGGTACAAGATATGCACTATTTAGTCTACAGGCATTATTCCAAAGATACAGAGATATAACTTGCAATATCTACACTTGCTTTCTGAACAAACAAAAACCATTTGACATAGTTTAACACCAAAAAATGATGGATACCCTAATAAAAGCCCAAGTAGATGATAAAGACCGGCGTATAATACAAAATTTATACTGGAACCAATCAATCACAATAAGAACAAATCTTGGAGATAAACGGACGGAAGCGATTCAGATTCTATGAGGCGTTAGACAAGGATATATACTTTCACCTATATTATTAAACCTATATTTAGAAAAACTATTTAGTGACAGTTAGAAAGTTGCAAACGTAGAATTCTTTTACAAAGAGAATGCCTAAACAACATCCACTACGCAGATGATACCGTTATTTTTGCAGACAGTTTAAATAGTTTAGAGCAACTAATAATAAAATTAAATAAAGTAAGTAAAATATTTAGACTACAAATAAACATATCAAAAACTAAATTTATGGTCATTAACAAATATAAAATTAGAGACGTCCAACTACTTAACAAGAATACACCAGTGGACCGAGTAAAACAGTTTACCTATCTTGGAACAATAGTAATAGAACAATGGGATTACTCACAAGAAGTAAAATATAGAATAGAGATGCTATTTAAAAGGAATAGAGAAGGCTAAAACTCTTTAAAAGCCACAACCTTATTCTGGAGATAAAAGTAAGGTTCTCATGATGTTATATCTTCTCGATATTTTACTATGAAGTTAAATCCTGGACACTCACTGAAGCGATGGAGCAAAAACTTGAAGCCTTTGAGATGTGGCTATACAGACAAATCCTAAGGATATTATGGACAGTCAAGATAACCAACGAGACTGTACTTCGAAGAATGTGAAAAAATAGTGATATATACGATTAAAAAGAGAAAGTTAGAATATCTCGAACTTATAGTGAGAAACAACTCTAAATACAGATTACTAAAAATAGTCCAGGAAGGCAAAGTATTCGGAAAGCGATAAATTGGGAGAAAGAAGAATATAATCGTTAAAAAATCTAAGGAAATGATTCTCCACAACAACAACTAATCTCCGGAACAAGCATCCGTTAATATAATAATTATAGCCATAATGATCGCCAATATTCGAAACTAATAGGTACCAAAAGGAGAAGGATAAACCCTCTGAAAACCCCCTCTATGGGGGGGTTTTCTCCCAATAATACTTATTGTCAATAATACTTATTTTCTCCCAATAATAACTCAATAAAAAAAAACTACTGGAGAAACTGAAAGCTGAAACAACTTTAGCACGTGGTACTACCCAAGCTAATAGAAAGGATCTTCCTAAAAACCTGTTAAAAGATAAACACTTGCTAGAGGTAACTTTGACTACAGTAGATACCACATAAGGATAGGACATAGTCCTTTTAACTTTCACGGGAGTGAATCAACCACAATAAAACGAAAACAACGTGATGGCGAAAATATTAACATATTTAGACCATCACGACCAATTAAGGTAATGTTGCGGTTTATATAAAAGATATAATACATGGTGGCATCGACTGTTTTAGGCATGCCTGGAAAGTCTTTGTAAATAGTTTCGCTATAGCTGAAGAAGTATTAGAGCCACCTCCTAATAGTATTAGAAGTATTACAGCCTCTGTTTTGCTTTTCCCCATAGAATAAACAAGAACCTAAGAGAAAAGAACGATGGCATAATTTTATCATTTTTTCGTAAATAAGATTGTCCAATGGAAGAAATCACTGGCTAAAATTTGTTCTTATTCTTACGGTGCCTTATCCTTAAGGACGTTGGCCATTACATTTGCCCATTTAATCTTATTTGTAGCAGCCCTAAATAGTTCTATGGAGGTCATATTCGTCCATTGCCGTAGGTTTTTAAGCCCGGAGTTGCGTCTTCTTCCTGGTCCTCTTTTGCTATTGACTTTGCCTTCGATTATAAGTTGGAGCAGTTCATACTTCTGATTTCTTATGATGTGACCAAAATATTGTGTTTTCCTTTCTTTTATTATAAGCATAAGCTCTCTTTCCTTATTCATCCTCCGCAAGACTTCTGCATTTGTCGTATGGCTCATGTAGGATATTCTGAGCATTTTACGGTAACACCAGAGTTCGAATGCTTGGATTCTTTTTTGTGTTGCTTCTGTCATTGTCCAGGCTTTAACATCATAGAGCAAGGTGGAGAAAACATAGCACTTATGTATTCTAGTTCTCGATGAGATGCCCAGCTGGCGGTTGCATAGAACTTTTTGCATTTTGTAAAACATTGTACGTGCCTTTTCCAGGCGTATTCTGGATTCTTATCTCTAGTGAGTGGTCCCAAGTTTCATCAAGATTACTTCCAAGGTACGTTGTTCTTGTTACTCTTTTCAGATCTATTTCAGATTAATCGGTGCGTTTTGATTTGGTTTGAGTCTTCTTACAAACTCCTTCTGATGACGGGTAGACCCAGAAACACGTGTCAGGGAGTGGTAAGAGACTCAAATTAAATCGAAACGCAACATTCTTCGTATCTTTTCAGATCTGTTTCATCGACATTGACCTTCACCCTTCTGTTTTGGTGCTTGCTGATGACCATCGTTTTTGTCTTCTTTGTATTCAATTTCATTCTAAATTCTCTACAGGCTGTCGTTACTCGGTCCATTAAGCGTTGCAGGGCTTCAGGATTATCTGCCAGTATGACAGTGTCATCAGCTTATCGCAGGTTATTTATACATTGCCCGTTTATAATTATACCATCCGAGGTGTCTTTCAAAGCTTTCTTAAATATCTTCTCAGAGTAAACATTGAACAGTAAAAGTGATAGGACACATCCCTGTCTTACTCCCTTCTCGATATTGATTTTTCCAGATGTTTCGCTTTTTATTCTGATTTTAGCCTTTTGTTCTTAGTAGAGGTTTGAAATGATCCTTAAGTCTTTATCGTCGATATTACATGACCTTAAAATATCTATTAGTTTATCATGTTTCACCAGGTCAAACGCCTTCTGAAAGTCTATAAAACACAAGTATACATCAGAATCGACATCTCTACATCTTTCAACTAGCACACGTATTGAAAAAAGTGCTTCTCTTGTTCCGAACCCATTCTTAAAACCAAACTGAGTTTGACCAGTGTGTTCGTCTAGTTTATTGTATACTCTATTGTGTATTACTCGTAGGAAAAGCTTCAACATATGATTCATCAGGCTAATAATCCTATGGTCTTCACATTTCTTGGAGTTTCTCTTCTTTGGTAGTGGTATAAACACCGATGTCAGCCAATCATTTGGTGTTATGCCTGTTTCGTATATTTTGTTAAATATATCTTCCATTACTTCTATGTGTTCGTCTAGTAATATCTTTATTATTTCAATTGGGATATTATCTTCCCCAACAGCTTTTCCGTTCTTTAACTGATTTGCTGCTTTAATAATTTCTTGCTTTGTGATATAAGGTCCAGTTAATGCCTCTTGCATGTAAATGTTTGTCCTCTCTCTGTCTTGAAACCTATCATGAAATATCTTCCACGTATTCTCTTCATCTACTTATTTGATCTTCTATGTTCAGTAGCGGGTTCCCATGTTTATCTTTGATGAAAGACGTAGGAGTTTGTTTAAATATTTCAGCGGCTTCTTTTACTTTTTTATGTAGATTGAAAGTATCATATCTTTCACTTAGCCAGGTTTCTTTGGCTTGTTGGATCTGTATTCTGATATTCTTGTGTATTTGCTTGTATGTTGTTTCATTTTTACCTCTGTATTTTCTTCTTTCGTCCATCATGTTTAGAATTTCTTCTGTCATCCATGGTTTGTTCTTTTTTCGTGTATCTTGTTTGAGGTAGTCTTCTGTTACTCTTGTAAGTGTTTTCTTAATATAGTGCTATTCTTCCTCGGGAGTTTGTGTCGATTGTATTGTTCTGTTACTCAAGTGTCTATGTATTTCTTCCCGTATTTTATTACTAGTGGATTCTTCTTTAAGCTTATCTAGGTTAATAGCTATTATTTGCTTATTTCTTTTTGTTCTTTTAAATTCTATACTAATTTTTGCAAGAAGAAGATTGTGATCGGTGGGGATGTCAGCTCCGGGGTATGTCTTGCATGCTTTTACTGCGTTTTTGTATCTTTTGTTGACCATTATGTAATCGATTTGATTTCTTGTGATGCGTCCTTCTATTCCATCTGCTGGATATTTCCACGTGTAGAGACGTCTGGGTGGTAACTTGAAAAAGCTGTTCATTATACTGTACTGATTTTCTTTACAGAACTGAAGCAGTCTATCTCCCCTCTCATTTCTTATTTCGAGGCCAAACTCCCCCACCGTGTCATCTTCTCTTCCTTTTCCAATCTTGGCGTTAAAATCTCCTAATATTATGTTGGTTTCATGCTTTTTTGTCTGCAGTAGAGTTTTGTTTAGGTCTTTGTAGAATTGTTCTATTTCTTCTTCTGTGCTTTGACTAGTTGGGGCATATACCTGGATAATATTCATATTGACTGGTTTGCTGTCTATTTTAAATAGCATTATTCTATTTGATGTTGGTAGTAATCCAGAAACTAATTTTGCAATTTCATTAGATGTAATTATTGCTACACCGTTTTTATTTTGAGTGCCTTCATCTCCAGAATAGAATACTGTATAGTTGCCCATCACACAGGTACCTATATTTGGCCATCTTACCTCACTACATCCCAGTATATCGATATCAAGTCTTTAAATTTCTTAAATTAAATTTCCGGCCTTTCCCGCTTCATATAGACTTCTCACATTCCATGTGCCTATTATTTTTGTTTTCCTCCGGGGGATTCTTAGCACCCTCTCCTTATTTAAGAGGTGCCCGGGACTGAGGGCCGTTGTTTTAGGTTCTATGAGCATTATGTAATTTTGCTGGGGAAATATTAGTGTAGTGGTTTCCCGTTGCCTTCTACACCGCTGTACATGTGCCGCTTCTGTGAATATCACCACGCCACATGCTGTCTAATTCACAGCCATTTCAGTCTGCCTGTGGTTAATGTTGGATACGCCAGCTGCCACTTTCCAGCGCTAGTTTTATACAATCCCTAAAACCATTGGGCTGCCACCTCCGCTCTCCAGACCGTTGTGAAGACCTTCTCCTCCGCCCTGGATACCGTTGTGGACTTCATCCGTGACCCTGGACAAGGGACTCTTAGCAGGTTCTAGTTTCCCGGGTCAGGAAACACCTGGAATCTGCGGAAGGCAGGGATTGATTCACTTCCCCTGATAGGACTATCCGAAAGGAGTTCCTATCCGCTACCCTAAAATTTGTTGATCAAATGAAAATATATGAAGTTTGTAGTATGAATATAATAGAATCTAAACCGATGTCAATTTGCTCTTCATATAAAGTTTTTCTATGACTTAATCAAATTAAGAACTGTTTCATAGAATAGTATAAGATAAATATTTGAAATGATTTTTGATTTCATCTCTGATTTCATCCCAGCGGTACTTATCAGTATAATATTGTTTTAGCGTTTGTTGTGTTGTAGTTGTGTTTAACAACACAACATCAATTACGAAAATTAAATTATTTCAAATTAATTAAAAAATGTTTATAGAATCTTCTATTTAATAAAAAAGTATTATCTCTATGATATCAATATCTAGGATATAAGGATGGTTCCGGTTACTAGTACCTCTAAGTACCTGTGGGGCTCAAAGGAGGGTTAAATTATTTACAGACACATTTAAGGAAAACTTTAAAACCATAAATAACCTATAAGGCGTAATGCATTTTTAGATTTTTATATTTAGTGTCTGTAAGATTTATTCAAAAACAAAAGAACTTTTTAAAAACAAATACCATGTTATATTTAAGCCATTCTTTTTCATTATATGAACAATTAATAAATTATAAGGCACCGAAAAGGGGACATAAAACGTTAATTAATATTAAGCGGAAAATAACGCAGAGGCACAATCCAGAGAAAGATTTCTTTCTGGGTCACAAATTTTCTTAGAAAGATGAGATTTAATACGAATAAAGCAATTTTATTTGCAAAATATAAATTTTATTTGGACGTGGGTGTTTTAAATCTTAAAATGACATTTAAAGCCGCGTTTATAGGGTATTTTTATGTCTATTCTATTTTAAGACATGACGTTATGAATAATCTTTGTGACGTGTTTTAATATAAAATCGATAATTTAGTGAACCAATTTTAAAGTTATCGAAAATGGAGGTTATTGGCGACCAGAGTGAGACAGTAGGCTCTACTTTAAAGCATATGGTACAGTGTTGTAAAAAAGATTTAACTGCTCGATAAACATATTTATTGTAAAAAAGAGTAATTGATATAAATGATCAGACACATTTCAATTTTAAATCAAAACAAGTAAGACTACATCCCTTGCAAAAGCATGTATTTAAACCAAAAATATTTTTAACCCTTTCCCAATTGAATTTTTGTTTTTGGTCAAAAATAAATTCTCAGATAAGAGTTTTAGTTCTATTTTTACATAAAAGTATTGAAAAAATCGAGCTACGAGGAACACTTTATTGAAAAAAATAAATTTTTGGTGTCAAATAAAGTCATACTATTTTGAAGCTACAGTATACACTATACAGTATGAAACTGCAAATAGCAGTTTCTCTCTTTATTAATACATAACATATTGTGCATTTTGTACACAGTATATGTGTTTTCCCTGTACAGCCTCGAAATTTGCATCTTGACCTAGTGCTCTCATCTAAATAGGGAAAATAATCAAGCCCATCTATATATATATACATATATATATATATATATATATATATATATATATATATATATATATATATATATATATATATATAAGCAATTAGTGTTTAAAATAAAATATATGAATATAGGGTTTTTATCGCGGTTCTCAAAGAATGTTTGTAAGTACTTTTTAAATTATCTTTATTATAACTATTATGAAACAGACATCTATATCTAATATAAACAATATAAATTTAAAACAACCTATCTAAAATTTAAAATTCTTGCAATTATTAAATTATATTAACAAAATTTGGTACCTTTCTTTCACTGAATGCCTAAAGTTTTCCAAAATCAAAGTTATAATCACCACTAAATGTCTTCTTAATCAGCCTCGGTTATCCTTGTATTTGTGAAATTGCATATAGATATTATAATTTAAAATTCTTGTCATATCCATATAATATATTATGCTCCTGTATTGAACTGTCTATATTGAATTAATTTACTTTCGTACTCTCCAACTGTATCTGACTTAATGAATTCTTCTAAGTTAATTCTTTCTTCTAATTTAATTTAATATTAACTGTCTTGATCTAACTTTCTTGATGAATCTTAATTTAATAACTTAATTGTAACTGACTTCATCTCACTTAATCCTTTTTCCTAACTTAATTTAACTTAATCACTTCATGAATTCTTCTCACTTAATCAATTGTAACTGACTGATTGACTTCTTCTTACTTATTAATGTCTTCTACTATCTTAATAATTGACTGTAACTGACTTAGTAACTGTAACTTAATTTCTGACTGACTTAATGTAACTTAATTCTTGAATTCTTCTAACTAACTCACTTAATAATTGACTGTAACTGAATAATTGACTGTAACTTAATGACTTCCTGTCACTTAATGCCCCCTGCTCCAAATTACCTGGTATTTATATCATTACATCATTCCAGATTGTTCCAGCAATAAATCATGTTCGAAACTCTTCATCTCATCATCAATATATGAAAGTTCTGGAATAATCTACCATGCAAATAAGATTAACTGTTTTGTATCGAAGTTTTCCAGAAGATTCTAGTGAGAATCTTATAGACATTTAGGCTTTTCAGATTAGAATTTCTATTATATATATATATATATATATATATATATATATATATATATATATATATAAACTAAATGTCTTACACTAATATACTACTATTTTACATCCGTAATTATATTTAAATTAAAATCCCAAACTAATATTGAACCCCATTTTACATCTGCAACCAAACAAATGTCAAATAACACCGTGTATATTTGGTTGCCTATGCATATGGCTCAATTAAATATGTTTATAATTAAAAAAAAAACATGATCATGAATGTGTTGCTTGTGTGAGTCCATTTCAAATAGGTAAAGAAATAATAAATAAGACTTACTCACAATCAATTTAATTTAACTATCAGACGACCGGTTTCTATTTCTACAATATGCAAAGCATTCTCAGGTCTCGATACAAAGTTAAACAAATGCTGAAATGATAAAAAAACCCATACTATGGTGTTGTCTAATAAAGATACACAAAGAAGATGTTATAAATTACAATAATTATGCCAATATTACATGTCTGTGGTTTTATTTAAAAGAGTAAGTTGAATAAAAAGTATAAAAGTTTTAAAAAGTTTAAACAGACAAGGTAAGGCCCACAAATTGTTATAAAATAGTCTATTAGATTGTAATAAATTAATAAATGAGCAAATAAATAAATAAAATAAACATTACTTACATGCCGGTACTCTATTAATTGATGGATGGTAGAACATGGTTGAAACTACTATGTATTGTTGAATGGAGAACTCAATTCTGTTATTGCAGTTGAGTAATTGCAGTTTACATTGAGTAATATTAAAAATCTTTTTTTTTTGGTTTTTACCATTTATGAAACATGATGGGGTAAAGGGTTAAAAAGTAATTTAAAAATAACCTTAAACTACGCTCACTAATGTTCCTATGACTTCTACATTAGTTTAATCGCAAGGAAGTATTGTAAACTCCTTAAAAGTGTTTTAAATTAATCAAACAGACATTTTAATACACTTAAAGCGATTTAACTTTGCAGTTTCTTAACAATCTATGCTAAAATTAAAGCCAATTATATTAATTGACAAAGTTAAAGGCTAATCTTTACACAAAAATAAAAAAGATGGACTTCGTTGCAAAATAAAATTATTCTAGTATAAAACAAATAATATACAGGAATGTTTTTATAAAGCGAAAGCATCAATATTAAATCTCACCAAGAAAAAATTAAAGAAAAAGACATTAGAATACAACGAAAATGAATTAAAAAATGCCAAATAATCAAGCAAATTCATCAAACGTGACCAAAAGTAGAAATAGAAGTCGATATTTGAACTCTTCGTGTAACTCTGCGTAAATTGGTATATGATTTCAGTAATTTAGAGTAATTTTTCCAAACTGTCTGTCCTAACTATAATGTGGCCCTTCAAGTTTTAACTTATAAACCGAAAATGATATAAAAACTGGAAATATATATTATTTTCTTTTATCTTTCTAAGGCGCGTCAAATAATATATCGCTTGTACTATTTCGGCGACCTTAAAATAGTACTTCTGGTTGCAACTCTGGAACCAGAAGGTTTAGGTCTAATTTGAAACCTTTAATAGCAGCGCTGGGCTTTTCTTTGACATCTCATTTGTCATTCCATCTTTTTTCATAACGGTGGAGTAGTGCTTACAGACAGACAGACATACATAATTGAATGTTTTTACATTTTATTGTTGTAAATATGTAAAAACAATCGCAATAAATATTGCAATTGCAATTGCAATAAAAACGTGTAGTGTACGAAAAAATAAGCATAGAAAATCAAACTGTCAGTACTGTACAAAAGTGAAATTATAATTTGTGAAATTATAAGTATAATTTCAGTGTATGAGGACTGTATTTCATAAGGCTGGTACAAATAAATTAGGATATGTAGTAAAGGGTTACACAGACAATAGCAAATCAAGTTTATACAAAGTCTCACCAATATTTCTGTTGCACACAGCCGTGATTAAGCCGACACAGGGCAAGTTAAAATGGAATAGGAAGAGTTGTAGTAGGGTAATGATTGTAAAATTATGAATGATACAGCGAAAAAATGACATGATTTTTTGCATGGAAAAAAATTTAACAACTACTATGAAAGCGATTTAAAAAATAATTTAATAAAATGTTGTAGAAAGCAAACTAAATCACAATTAACGTTTATTATTAAGGAAATTAAAATATGCACACAAAATGACAAAACAAAAGGAAGGACATGACACATTTGCACGCAGTAAAACAGATTATCCTGTAAGCTTAAATAGATATTAAGAACGAGAAATATGCAAAACAGATAACAAGACATAAGCAGATTAACAGAGTACTTTAGTACAAAATATTACTCCCCCTGTGGCATGCGTACTACTGGCAGTACGCCAACAATGGATTTTTATTGTATTATTTAACAAATTTCTAAAGAGGTTAGTCTTTTGGTAGTCTTTTACAAAACTACCATGATTTCTGACCATACCTATTATTATTGCTATGGCATTGCTAACTAATATTATTAAAAGCTTTACTTTTATTTTACATACTTTTTTAATCCAAGGCATATTTTTTTAGTTATGCATGAGAAACCTTTAAAAAACGTGATTTTTTTAAAGAAAATTCGCTGGTTTCAACCATAAATAGCTTAAACAGTATACACTTTTCAAAAAAACTCTATTTAACAAAAGTTTAATTAAGTTTAAAAGTTTAATAAGAAATATATGTTCTATAATAATAATATCTATTCATTCATATTATTATATCTATTGATTCACGGGATTATTTTGTGCAAAAGTAATTTCACTTTCGAGAAGGGGTGGCAACCACCCACGTGACGGAAGCACACATCGGCATTTTTTAACGCCGTTTTATAACATATTCTTCTTCTTACGCTGCCTATCCGTTGCGTATGTTGGCGATCAACATGGCTATTCTAACTTTGCTTGCTGCTATTCTAAATAGTCCATTTGTTGATGTGTTAAACCACTTTCTCAGGTTTTGAAGGCAAGATATTCTTCTTCTCCCTCGTCCTCTCTTTTCAAATACCTTGTCCTAAAGAATGATTTGCAACAAGCCGTATCTCTGTTCATTCCTCATAACATGGCTAAGATATTTTAGTTTGCGCTCTTTGATGGTGTTAATAATCTCGCATTCCTTGCCTATTCTACGTAGGGCCTCAACATTAGTCACACGATCCACCCATGAAATATTTACCCATTTATAATATAAATTTACCAAATTTTAAGTGAATCTGTTGAGTACGACAAAATTGGGAGCTGAATAACCAAGTGACTGGAGTATCAACGTTCTGCCAGCAACTATATTTGTTTTTATCACATCACGGCTTAGTTTGTATTACTTAAAATAATCATTAAGTAATAATTTAATTTTAATATAATAACAATAATTAATTTTTCGTGAAAAAGTTTTGCTTACGTCGTCTTACGCAATTCGAATAAGACTATATTTTCAAAAAAAACTATATTTCCAAATTAGTTTATTTTTATATAAGAAGCTTTACAACCTTTTATTCCCCTATTTCCATTTGCCAAAATTTTTGAAAAGTGGCTCCGATACCTATATCATTGTGATTATAGTTAAGTAGACTTGCTAGTGTAGATAAAGTCACGATGTAGAGTAGCAGCAGGGCCAGTTTTGGTATTAGTGGACCTAATATAATGGGTCGTACATAATCAGTTAAGCATCCTTCTAAACCCCTAAAACAAGTACAAATTAAATACTGAATAAAGTATAATTAGACAGTGGTTAGATTACTAAAAAAATTGTAACATATGGAAATATAGAAATTTTTGCATCAATTAATTGTAAGTAAATAATTAAAAATTATTAGTTTTTGAAAATATGAATATTTGAAACCTTACATATTAAGAAAATCAGACCAAAAAATGTTCTTATATTTTCTTAAAAATACTTATTTATCTTAAATGGGATAAACAAATACCGAAAGAGAAGTTAAAGCTTATAAATGAGGAAAATATTGGAATACTGGTCAAGCTTTTCAATGACGTTTATTCGACTGGTGATATCCCTGAAGATTGGTTAAAGTCCGAAATTATAAAACTACCAAAAAAACAACGTCCGAAAAACTGTAGCAATTATAGAATAATAAGGCTTATGAGCCACACTTTGAAAACATTTCTACGCATCATCCACAGTAGAATCAGAGATAAATGTGAAGAAGACCAGGATGAAACACAATTTGGCTTTAGAAATGGACTGGGAACTCGGGACGCCCTCTTTGCACTAAATGTATTACTGCAGAAATGTCGAGATCAAAGGAAAGACGTCTTTGCTGTATTTATTGACTATGAAAAGGCCTTTGATCGAGTACAACATTACAAATTAATTACAATATTAAAAGATAAAGGAGTTGATAGTCAAGACATACGATTCATAGAAAAGTTATACTGGCGTCAAACAGTGACAGCTTGCATAAACGAAAAATCAACAGAAATATGTAAAATACAAAGAGGTGGCAGACAGGGTTGTATATTATCTCCACTGTTATTTAATTTATATTCAGATAGAATATTTAGAGAAGCGCTGCATAGTTTGGAATGGGGCGTGAAAGTTAATGGAATTGTGATAAATACAATCAGATATGTAGACGATACAGCTATTTTAAGTAATAACATGAATGGACTACAATGCCTTTTAAATGCCATTGATACAGTGGGAAGAGAGTTTGGACTAAACATAAACTGTTCAAAAACAAAACACATGGTGTTTAGGCGTTTAGCACATCAAGATGCACGATTATATGTTGATGGTCATATAATCAAAAATTGTCCAGTTTTAATTATCTTAGTTGCCATATTACTAAACAATTAGATCCAGGTCAAAAGAAAAAATGTAGAATCGAGATAGCCCGCACGACATTTTTAAAAATGAGGTCATTCTTCTGTAATGATAACTTGCAACTTCAACTTCAAAAGCGCATGGTTAAATTCTACATTTGGTCAGTCCACTTGTACGGTGTCGAAGCATGCACATTAAAAATATCCACTATTAATCGTCTGGAGGCTTTTGAAATGTGGCTGCACAGATGTATATTAAAAATTGCATGGATGGCTATGCTGACAAATGTGGCAGTCCTTGAGAGAGCAAATGCTACTCGCGAGCTGCTTGATAACATCAAATGTAGAAAGATGGCCTATTTTGGACACGTATTAAGGGGAGACCGATATAATATTCTTTAACTTATTATGATGGGTAAAATCGAAGGACGCAGAGGAATTGGTAGAAAGCAGGTCTCTTGGTTAAAGAATATCAGGGATTGGACAGGAATAAGGAAAGCTGAGCAACTCTTTAGAATAGCTCGAGACAGAGACAGTTTCGCCATGTTAACCGCGAACGTCAAGGGGACTTGATAGGACACGTTAAGAAGAAGAAGTTGTGGATAAATAATATTTTAAGATCATCAGCTTAAAAAAGCACTCATTATGCCCTCATATTATGTGGCAACGACTGTACGACCGTAAGTAGATCGTAATGATTTTTAATTTATTTAAGTATACTATTTAAAATAAATTCTTTTAAACCAAAATAAAAAATATTTTACATTATTAGTGTTCTATTTCTTATCACATCTCTAAAATTAAACAGTTTCTAACTTTGAAAAGTTAAAAACTCACCAGTGCATGTGCAGACACATAACTCCAGCAAAGATGTCATCTAAAATAGGATTCGGCATTATAAACGTAGCTGGAACTAATCCTACTAAAGATAAAGTTACTAGTTTTTCAAAAGGCCAAATTTTAGCATGATGGCCACTCATGTGTCTTTTGGAAAAATCGTAAAAAGATGGCTTCATACAAGATGCTTGAAATAACTGTGTAGGTTGGGTACTTTTGGTAAATTGTACGAAATATTTTTGTGGTTCCGTTTTGACTGACGCTGTTTTAAGTAGATTGCTAAAAACTTTATAAATGAGTGGTTAAAATATTATTTTGTTATTATGATTAATAAGTTTTAGATTGATATATATTTTAGTTTTTTTTTAGAGAAACATTTTGTCAAAAAAATTTAAAGAATATTATTTTACAGATTTATTTACCTGCATTTCTCGAAGATCTCCGTAGAATTGCAGCAAGAGCCATATTTATTGTATTTAAATAAAACTTTTATACATAAACGTCAAAATATTATTTCAAAGAAAACGTCAGATAACATGAAACAAGGTCGATTTATATAAAACAATAATATCACAGGTAAGCCATCAAAAACGTTTTGACATCAAAGCAAATTCACAAATACTTTCTGACGTATGCATATTGCTCTTTACTTTACGTAAAATAGGAATATCATCGGAAATATTCAAGAATTTTCCATTTATATTATAATAATATTAAGTCCTAAGCTCTTAACTATTGGTTATATAAATAAAACAAAAATATTAATATGAAAATAATATCAAATAAATTAAATAATAGAGAATAAAAAAAGTTAAGGACTCGGAAAATCTATAGCAAAGTAGCTATCGAATTAAGTAGAGAGCTTTTTTTTCTGTGAAGGTGAAAATTTCTAAATAGTACCAGGTTAACCCATCCCTAGGGATGGCTGGTGTTTGTTGTATTCAGAGTAGAAGAATACATCCGATCCCATTTCCTCTTAGAAGAAGGAGGTCCTGCAAACATATGCCTTCCAATTATCCTGCCTACCAACTAAAACCACCCTCTCCTACTTGTGCGGAGTTAACTATCGTACGTACCTTACTCTGAAAGTGGGATGGTCGTTGTAAGGCTAAAGGCACTTTCGGAGCACTTCTCTTATCTATATCTTATATCTTTTGTTGGTTTATCTGGTGTTTCTCTTTTTCTCTTTGCTTAATAATTAGTGTTCAAATGTAATTATGTACAATGTTTAATCCCTCTTTACTTCCCGTCATCTTCACAATTAACTTTCTCCCAGTAACAGGGTTCATACCTATTTCTCTGTACTTTCTATTTCTATCAACTGTGCATCTATTACATTTCAGCGTTGGTTGAGTAACAGTGTCAGAGTATTCACAGTATATATAGGCATTTATCTTTATCTATCTTTTTGAATCTATGAAGATAAAATATGTTCTAAAACACCCATGACCTGTGAGTACTTGCATCAGGAAAGAATCCAGTCGCCTGTAGCCACAGTCCACCCAGTCTCTTAGCCTTGGGATTAGCGGCTTGGTCCACTGAGTAACATTTTTGGTCTTGTTCTACTATTCTTGCCATCTTTCTATTGATCCTTTTCTTTCTTCTCTTTTTTATAGCTGCTGTTAAATATTTTTTTCTCTTCTATTCTAGAGATGTGTTCTTTTTACTGCTAACCCATGCCGAGGAACACAACCCGAGGTAGTCCACAAGTCGGCGCAGAAACAGTCCTGTAGGCGCATGCTAGTCACAACAGACTTGTTCTGTCTACTCGTCTCATGAGAACTTTGTTGGCAGGTATCGATATCGCCGCACTCTAGACTGGTGTCGCGTAAAGAATGATTGACTTAACAACACCGTGTAAGCAGCCTTCCCATTGCAGCTCCACATAGGAGTTTCATCCCTTTTTTTACCCTTTAGAATGATGTCCTTCACGACGTTGCCCATATGTCTTACCCGAAATCACAGATCCGGCTTGTCCCGCGCTACTATCAGCACAGCGAGATCATCCGCGAACGCGAAGGAGGTTATACCTTCTCCATATTCACAGGTCATGACCCTGTCATATTTCAGGTTCCATAGCGTCGAAGCCAAGACCGATCCCTGTGTGACTCTAGTGGTTATATCATCGAGCGTTCCCTTCTCAACCATGATCTTTCTCTCGGAGATATGTTCCGCCATTTCATTCATCAGACAGTTAGAACACTTCCTCCCTTCTAATTCTCGCATCACCCCTTTCCACTGCAGAATGTTAAATGCATTTCTAACATCGAAGATCAGTAGAACCACCCAGCCCTGTTCATCCCCAATGTTGTGCAATACCTCGATTATACTTAAAATTGCGTCAATTGTGCTCTTCCCTTTATAAAATTCGAATTGTCTCAGGGATAGGCCTTCTGATCTCTTAATTGTGTCGTCCATTCATCCTCGCAGCTCTCGTACAACTTTATGATGCATAGGAAGAGGTATATGCGGGCGATATTTCTTTCCAATTTTGGGAAGCAGTACCAACCTTGATCTCCTCCAAGTTTCAAAATATATCTGTGCTTCAAGAAATGCATTCGTATGCTCCAAAAGCCACTTAGGTTCCGCGCGATCTAAACCCTTTAGCGCTTCGAACGGTATCTGGTTTAGTGCGGAGAACCTACGTGTCTTAAGGCTGTTTTAGCAGTTCAAGCACACTAATATTTAAAATGAGCGTATCACTTACGTTTCTACACTGCTTACGCCAGACCATCTTTACTCAGTGGCGCCGGTCAACGTGTAGTTTAGTGACAACAAATGCATTATTCTCTATTCAAATTAGTTTTATCACGAACTAACTGACCGTACGTTCATGAGATTTGACGTCACGAAGTCGATAACGATGAAACTGTGCCAATGATGAGTAATACGTTTCAGTATTAGATTTTTGTATTTTTTAGCAATTTTCTTTAAAGTTGGAACACACTTTTCTTGATTATTACTGGACACAGAAACGTGAAAATAAAACAAAGACTACAGAAAGTTAAAAAAAAATTCCAATTCATCTATGATAAAGGGTACGGATCGCTAAGCTATCTCGTCCCTTCATGCTCCATGCCATCTGCCGGACGCAAAAAGCTCTCGTGTTACCTTTAGATTTTTGACTAGTGGCAATTCTTATAAGGGGTACGCATGGAACATTTTTATTGCGATTTTTTATCCTTGACCAAAGATGTCCTTATTCAGCTTGTCACACAGTTCTCTTCAATGCCTTTTTTCTGTACGATTTTGTTCTGTAGAGTTATCTCTTTGGTGCAGTAGAGAGTGGAGAGTTTGCACACAAGAATTTGCTGAGAAACTCTAAAGAGCTGATCGCCTTTTTATATATAAATAAAAAAGCACCTAATACAAAGAAAAATTACTGTAAACAAATAACCCAAAAAACAAAAAAAGAACATTGAAGATCAATACTTGTTTATAAAGGAAGTATTAGAAAAGCTGGTTCTTCTTCTTCTGATTAAAAATGAAACTGGAACAAACCATGAAGTGGAGATATCCAGGAGTGACTAGTATACCTGTTAAATACAAAGCACGTGGTGGTCGTGTGTATTAAGGTATAAAAAATGCTTATTAAAAGCTTAAAATTTTTATTTTAAAGAAAATCTTTTCGGAATAAACTTATTACGTTATCAGTTTACTAAAAGAGAGAGTAAAAATACCAATATTAAAAAACAAGTAAGTTAAAATTTAAATATATAAAAAGAACACGTTGGTTTTTTACTACTTACATAAAAAGTTGTCAAAAAAACATTGTATGGCCACATGAAAACATAGTAGAGAACTCCGTATTAAAAAACTATCGTCAAGGTGTTTATGAAGGTAAATGCAATAGACTGTTGATTTGTAGATTACTAAAATTTGTAGATTACTTTTTCAGTTTATATATATATATATATATATATATATATATATATATATATATTACAATATCTGTACATGTACATTTTAGAATCTTGACAAAGGCAAGGGTTTCCTACCGAAACGTTGATTGCTATGGAAAATAAAATCTAGTTTCACATGTAATATATATTTTATTGAACCTAAATTCAAGAATACTAATTTTATCTCAAAACTGGTATATATATATATATATATATATATATATATATATATATATATATATATATATATATATAATTCATATCCATTGGGCTCCATTGGGGATTCTTACGCCTCCATATTTTTAAGCACTAGGACTTACACTCTATCCTTCCTTCTACTGTTAGTTCACAACAAAAAAAGCTTAAAGATCTATTCATCATCATCAATCAGCCAATCGCGTCCACTGCTGGACATAGGCCTCCCTTAGTTCTTTCCAGTGTTCTCTACATTGGGCCGCTTGTAGCCAGTTTCCCGCTACACGTTTAATGTCATCGGTCCATCTAGTCGGTGGTCGTCCTCGGCTTCTTTTATAAATTCTGGGCCTCCATTCCATAATACGTCTTGTCCACCGTCCATCTTGTGTTCTGGCTAAGTGCCCTGCCCAGTTCCACTTAAGCGTCGTGGTTCTTTCGATGACGTCTTGAACTCCTGATCTTCGCCTGATTTGTTGGTTTGTTATGTGGTCTCGAAGGCTCACGTTCAGCATTGCACGTTCCATGGCTCGTTGTGTAACTCTAAGTTTATTCGCAGATTTTTGCGTGAGTGTTAAAGTCTCTGCTTCATAAGTTTGTACAGGTAAAACACATTGGTTATAAACCTTTCGCTTGAGACACATGGGAATTGAACTTTTTAGAATATGGCTTAATTTGCCAAATGCTGCCCATGTTAGACCTATTCGCCTCTGTATTTCATGTGTTTGATTGTCTCTGCTTATTTTGATTTCGTGTGCCAGATATTTGTAAGTGTCTGTTTGTTGTATGGTATTATTGTCAATAGTTATATTTCCACTCATTACGAGATTTGTTATAATTTTAGTTTTCTCAAAGTTTATCTTTAATCCTGCTCTTTCAGACAGACTTTTAAGCGAATGCATCATAGAAACCGTATCATGTAGGTTATCTGCAATTAATACAACATCATCTGCAAACCTTAGGTAATTTAATCTTTCTCCATCTATATTGATGCCCATATCTTGCCATTGAGTACCCTTAAATATTGACTCTAGAGCTGCCGTGAACAATTTTGGTGAACTATTGTTTCCTTGTCTAACTCCTCGACCTAAGCTGAATTTTTCTGTCTTTGTGCAGTCATATACTTGATGTAGCGTTCTGATAGATGATTTTGATTAGTGTCGTGTACCTGTAATCTATTCGGCTTTGATTTAGGGCTTCCAGTATTGTTTCAAACTCTACAGGATCAAAAGCCTTCTCGTAATCGACAAATGCAAGAACCAGTGGTATATTGTACTCGATGCACTTTTCTATTAAGATCTTTATGGTATGCAAATGGTCATTTGTGCCATATCCTGCCCTAAAGCCTGCCTGTTCTTTGGGCTGATAGAAATCAAGTTTAGGTGTTTAAGAGTTTGTAGATATGTGTCAAGAGGCTGATGGGTCGATAATTTTCTAATTTAGTAATATCGCCTTTTTTGTGTAACAAGACTATTACTGCACTGTTCCAGTCTTTTGGAATCGTACCCGCATGTAAGCATTTAGTAAACAGTTCGCTTACTGATTTTAATAAAATTTCTCCACCTGCTTTTATTGCCTCGATAACGAGTCCATCATCACCAGGCGATCGATGGTTCTTCATTTCCTTTAAAGCTGCTCTTACTTCTGACGCAGTAATGGGTAAAAGTATTTCCGATCCCTGATTTATGAGAGTCTTTACTTGTGTCGGGAAATTGTCTTGTGGTCTTTGGCTGATATAGAGGTCTTTATAAAATTCTCTAGTTATTTTCAGAATGTTTTGTTTATTATGTTGTTGCCTTTCCGTCTTTATCTCTCAGCTTGTATATTTCTTTTTTACTTTGCGTAAGTTTTCTTTTCATTATCTTTAAACCTTTGTTTTCTTCTACTGTTTGAGTAAAGATCTATTAAAGATTTGTGTAAAGATCTATTAAAGATATATTAAAGACAGAAGTTCTAGTAGTATTTTTAGTTCATTTTTGTACTAATTCTACTCTTTCCACTTTTCATTTTCTATGGGGTTTGCCTCATCTCACTAATCCTTGCTATTACTTTATTTGCGTACTTTATTTTAAAATGTGGTTTTGTTTCTGTCAATTGTGTTTTACTGTATAATCAGAACTTCTTTATATATATCTTTATATATTTACTGACTACTTTTATACAATCTGATTATTAATACCTATACAAACAAACTGTTGGCCATTTCAATATGTTACCCACATATAACTTAATTTAAATGTGTCTGTTACCCTCCCACTACGGAGCTTTACCTAGGCTTAGGTGCGGATTTTGTTTGCTTGTATAGTGGACGGAAATAATTCCTTTCTAATTGAAATGAAAATCCCCAATCGTGATGGAAAACAAATGAATTTCTCAACTTCATTTTGTTGTCCGTTTAAAAACCCATTCGCACTTCGATAAACATTTTTATAGGTTTTGTAACTGCAGCCTAAAACCAGTAATTTACTTACCACTTTAGTTTGCGTGCATTCGACCATGCATAAAACAATGGATATCTAGTGTACTGGAAAAATGCATCGATTGTTTGATTAAATGAATTTGCCAGTATAAAGAGAAATAATAGAGAATATTTTTATACAATTGCTCCTTTGTATAACTGTGTTGTTCAAGGTAATTCCACCTTGCTTTGTTTTATTTAAATTACACTGATCAAACTTGTTTTCAATGTATTTGCACCTCATCTTTGTAAACATGAAAAAAGTGATACCAACCAGTTGTTATTATTTTTAAATATCGTACAATTTAAAACTACATGCATATTCAGGTATATTGATCGGTTTTATAAAGGAATGCAAAATAAATGGAAATTTGAGCACTAGAGTTATAGCGGATAAAATCGAAAAAACCAAGTGGAGTGTTTGACAAAAGGATTTCATTGATTTTTTCATTAGACTGTTTTTAACTGATAAAACATCTTAGCAATACCACGTTGTCTACTGACAAACCTCCTTCCTAAACGTGATTTCTTAGCAATAAAATTATGACAGATAAATCACGAAGGTGTCAACAGTGCAAGATCACATGAAAAGACGAATAACAATTTGAATCATACCACGTCAATTACATATTACAATTAGCTAGATACTTGGAGTTCAAGAAGAACAAGAGGACAATTAGACCGATGTATTTATTTCGGAAAAACGTAAGATTTGCAGTTTATGTCCTAGTAGAAAGCGTAGGACGACAAAATACCTGTGCTTGCGTTGCAAAAAGCCTATTTGTTTGGGATGTACAAAACCACTACAGTATTTTACACCTAAGAAGACAGTTTTGCAATTAAATGCTGGTAATTTTATTACTAGCGGACCAGGTAAGCGGCGATATATTTTACACTACCATGAATAACATTTTACTGCTCTGTTGTTTCAATCAGGACTACTCAGTAAGTTATCGTTTATTGGTTTTAATATTTTATTGCAATAGTAAGAGTACGAAATATTTACTTAAACACTGAATTTATTACGTTTTTTTTTATTTCTTCTGACGTATCGTATAATGTAGGATTAACAAATAATCAAAGTGATGCCTTTGCAAAAACATATAATTAAAAAAATAAGGAATAACATGTCATAATAATTGTAATCTGCTTTATACAAATTTTAAAAATTTGTTTAGTAATGTATTTTTTAAATCCACACAATCATTGAAAAATAGTTAATGCTAGTTATAAATATATTTCTATTAACGACACTGTTATCGACAAAGTAGATCAAATTCAAACTTGTCATCATATTACACTTCTGGTTATCGTTAAAACTCAATTGATGGTCGTGGGTTGTATTGGTGTTATTTATTAATTTATCAAAATAAATAATCAGCAAAAATCCTATTTAAAATATGCGGTTTTTGCCATCACAATTATTGCAGTGTTTATGCTTGTTTAGCATTATCTGTTAACTAATTTGTATTCGATTGTTTCCTCTTTTGTACAACCCTCGTTTTTTTAGGGTGTAGTAGTTGCATAATCACTTATTTTTTTATAGTAGTGTAGTGAAGCGGTACTTTAAAGTAAAATGAGTTTTTTGGAAGAAAATAAAATACAGTCGAAATGTAGAGTGTTATCTCCAGAAGAACGGCGTTTAGTTCTGAAAGTCGAAAGTTATTTCAATTAAAAACAATAATATGGGTCCACTGACATCCCTTATGGCAGTTCAGAAACGCACATGCTATGCTTGAGGTATCTCAAAGACGACATTCCGAAGAATTAATAACATGAGTGAGGATGAAATAAATAAAGTAAGCAAGAGAAATCGTCGACATCCAATAGCTTTAGATTTGCACTAGCCAATTAAACTTACAGAAAAAAATATTATTGAACAGGTAACAATTATTGCTGTATTACAAAAAATAGAACAATAGAACAGACAAAAGTCAATGTGTGATATTAGTTTAACAAGTTTGTGGAGAGGGCTGAAATAACTACGTTTTCGGATATTGCATTTTTACAGATTACATTATAGATCTATTTTTTATTGACAGCAACATGAATAGCAGAGTATACCTCGTGTTGTTACAGAATCATGTTCTTTCCGCCATTCTCAATCTTCCTGATGTAAATCTGGAGAATGTTTGGTTTCATCAAGACGGCTGTTTAGTTTACAACGCTCGAATAATTAGTCTGTACTTAAACAATACTTACACGAATCGAATTATCAGTGGAACAGGCGATATTAAGCTGCCTGTGCGATTTTCAGATCTCACACCCTTGAGCTTCTTTTAAGGACAATTTAAAAAGCATTATCTACGATCATTCTGAGGCTAGAGCCCCAAAAAACAGAATAAGGAAAGTCTCCAATTCTATTACAGCAGAGAAACTCTTACCTCTGTCCGTAGAAGCTGTTATGACAGATTGGAATACTGCTCAGCCGTACATTAAATATTTGAATCATTTCTGTAGGGCATAAAGAATTATTTCTTATTTTATTATTATAAGTTATTTTTTATTTTCATTAAAAGTATTTTTTATACGCTTTTACGCTTTTATTTTTAATTCAACCACAAAAAATTGTTCACATTATTAAAAACCAATATAAATGCACCGCCTTATAATTGTCAGTGTATTTTATTAAGTTTATGTTATAAGAACTAAACCGGGTGTACGTAAGCAAAACAAAAATCGAGGGACAGAGTTGCGTATCCCTTGCGTTGTTAAGTGTTACTAAGCTACCGGTTTTCTCATTTTCTATCTAGGTGCCAGAGCACAGGTGATTGGAGAATTACAATTTTCTCGTACAAGGCTTTATGTATTTGCAATATTTATTTCAAAACTTAACGTACTTTATCTGCAAATTAAGTGTGGTGTAATTATTATCATCCCAATAGATATATTTTAATTTTTTTAAGTGTACATTTATATAAATAACTGTCGATAGTTATTTCATGAGTTTTCCCATTCGTACATTGTCATTCATAGGCATAGTTGTTTTCAATATACATTCGGAGCCGAAATAAAAAGCATAATAATCCAGAGTATTAATTAAAGTATTCTTTTGAGTTGGACCGTGGTCGTGGTACACCGAAACGTGTGTATAACGTTTCCTACGTGTCGAATATGTGTATGATAAATGGTCTAATATTTCATCCGACTTATAGCTCGCTAACACATGTAACAAGATTGGGATTTATCGTATTTTATCACCCTAATAAACTTTGGATATATGTACAGGGTGCCGGAAAAGCCAGGAGTTCTTCCACCGCTCAAGCTTTTGAAAACTTTATAAAAATATATTCCTGTGTATCAATTATTTTAATGACTTAGAATGCGAAGGAAGTATGTAATTAGTTTTATAAACCATTGTTTTTATTAAAAGCAAAAAATCCGCATCCTTTCGAAGGATAGCGACATAATTATTACAGTATATTTAAACGCTATTACCAGTACCTACATGATTAAATTGTATACAACATATTTATACAAGATAGTTTTCAGTAGTTAAAATTATTCTAATTAATCTGTAAAAAGTACCGTGTAAAAAAAATGATAGAGTAGTAAAAGGTGAGTATTTTATAGCGAAAGATAAACAAATGTAGCAAAACTTCCAGCAAAAATATTGTCCACCAAAGCTGGGTGCTAGAGACATTACCAATGAGTGAAGTGGTTTTAAAAAAATTTTAAGTGACGACATTATTGAAAATATAGCTGAGTGTACAAACTTGAAAATTGCAAATATGCGAATAAAGTATAACAGAAACGGCTCAGAAATATTTAGAGCGTGCATGAGTGCTGATAGATTTTTATTTTTGCTTGCTGCTCTGAGATTTTAATGACAAAAATAGTAGAGGGATACGCAAGGAAACTGATAAGCTTGATACTATTCGAGTTACACTGGATCGTTTTGTGAAGAGCTGCAACAATAACTACTGTTTAGGAGAAGAAGTAACAATTGACGAAATGTTAATACCTTTCAGAGGTAGATGCAGTTTTATTAAATATATTGCGTCCAAGCCTGCAAAGTATGGGTTAAAAGGTTAAAAGGAAAAATTCAATTTACTATTGTTTCCAATGTCCTGGAATCCTTTATTGTTTCCTTTATCCATATTGTTTCCTTTACTATAAAAATCACGGACTGTGTCTAACTCCATATTTCTTTTCCGTATATTTCATGCAGTATATAGCAAGACGTTTCAGTTATTTTGTATAGTTTATTTTTATGAACGAGAGAGTAATTAGCATAATTTTAACTGGTACCTTCTACCACTCCATGGGCGTGCTCAAGATTAATTGAAAAATTACTTTGAATAATTGTAAAAAATAAATGAATTATTTCAGTGTTATAAAGTGTTATGTGTATGTAAACAAAAGTGACCTCTTTTATCACACACTATATTAGAACTGACTGGCCTACATTAAAAAGGGTTTTAAAAAATTCACATTTTTTTTAATTTTTAAAAATTACAAAAGAGAAAAAGAGTTTTTAAAAACCGTCTAAGGTATGTTAAATAGATGAATAAAAATAATAATATAAAACTTACAGCTACTTGTTACAAATCCAAATCAGATTCAGAAGATGAACTTTCAGAACCAAGATTTATAATAACTGGCTCGATCATTTTATCAGTAATATTGTCCAGCTTCCACATTTTTTCCTCTTCTTTAATAGTGTGATTTACTGCCTTTTCCCAGTTTTCAGGTTTTACATTATTTACGGCCTCCAAAAACAACTGTTTAACATCATGAATTTTAAAAGTGGTAATTTTTCTTGAATCTTCACTCTTTATCTGTGCCCATACCAGTTCAATCGGGTTTAATTCACAATGATATGGTGGGGATCTAAGTACTGTCATTCCACGATTTTTGGGAATTTCATCAATTTCGTATTTTTAAAATTTTTCTTTATGAAGGGCACACAACGAATAAAGTTCCTTTCTTATAGATCCGGGATGGTACGTAATATTTTTTGAACTCAGCCAATTCTGCAAGTTTTTTTTTAACCACTTGGTTGTGGGCAGTCCTTCTATAAGTCTGGAGTGATAACTTGCATTATCCATTACTATTACACAGTTCTTAGGAAGAAGATCTATCATTTGTTCGAACCATTCTTGAAAGACATCAGCGTTTATGTCTTCATGGTAGTCACCGGTACGAGTTGATTCAAAAGTTAATAAACCACCTTCAACAAAACCGTCTGAACTGCCAATGTGTACTATTATCAGCCTGCGTCCCTTTCCTGATGGTGGGTTTAAACCAGCAGATAAGTTATTTACAAAAGCGTGCCTTTGACTTGTAACAGTTTCATCCTGCCAAAATTTATTTGGTGTATGACCCTCGTTGATCCATGTTTCATCAAGATAAAATATTTTTTTTTTGGTTTCTCATTTCCTTTATGGTTCTTAGAAAATGTCTTTTCCATATGACAATATCGTTTCTTTCTAATAAAATAGACTTTCCGGGATTCTTTTTCCAGCGAAAGCCTATTTCTCTTAAAAGTTTCCATAACGTACTTCGACTAACTTCTGGGTAATCCTTATCATCTCGAACTGAGACAAGAACTTTATCCAATGTTGGAAATTCTTGTCTAAAGAAGAATTCATGCACTTACCGTCGAAGTCCTTCTTTAAAATGATATTCTATTTGAAATTTTGGTTTCCCTGGAGCATTACGTGGCATTTGAAAACTACCACATTTCTCTTCTTTAATAACTCTGTAAATCGTAGATTTCCCAACACCAAGTGTACTGCTAACTAACTTAACGGTCTCATCAACACTTTCACATAAACGTTTGTCTGTAAATGATTTAAAACAATTAAATATTAATGTTTTTTCATTAACTGTTAAAGGACCAATTTTTCGACGTTTACACGGCACTTCCAAATTTTCCATAACACTAGTATACACAATAAACTGCACCTTGCAACTGAAGTACCTACTTTTAGTGAACTGTTAAGAATTTTGAATACGCCACTTGGACCTTCCTACAAAATGGAAAAACCCACTATCACATTTTCTGTGGAATAAATTTAGAAGGTAATTATCTAGTCAATTACTGTCGTAGATTCCTGGAATTAAAGAATTAAATGTTTGATTGTTGAAACCCTTACTTCGTGGAATGCACTCATTTCAGATAAAATAAAACGTTTTATTTTATCTAAAGAATTAAACTTTACTTTGCAAATAGGTAGGTACTTATTAAACTTTTATTGGTTATATATAACCAATAAAATAAACATCTTACATTTCTTGCAAATTCATTAGTACCTGTTAACCTCCATCACTCCGACACTGGCAACCTTATTTAGGGATTAGTAACCCTCACAACTATTGTATTCTATTCTGCTCCAACCTTTATACCTGGTGGTCATACTCAATTTAAAATTGTTTTCCTATATACTTCTGTAAACTTGTTGACAAATATCTGTTTTTCATTGAGTCACCCGTATCAACAGTTTAGGGATTTGCATACATAATTTATTGTTTTATTACTCTCTCATACATAAAAATACACTATAGTAGAATAATATTTTCGTTTGTATTTATGTTGTTATCCTGTTAATTGCTGTCTTGTTATTTATATTTTTAAAATATATTTTATAATGCATTTTATTTGTATGGACGTATTTCAATAAAATATTTATTCTTGCACACCGTACCTGGCGCGTTCTGCGGCACTACAGTTTCACAAACATTATCCAGTGCAGACAACGAGCCTGGCGCGTTTCTTTTTTTCTGTAATATAAATTATTTAAAACTAAAATAAAATACTACTCTGTGAAGTTATTAAAAAAAACTAACAGCTGTATTACAAAAATAGAACTGGATTACGGGTATAACTCTCCCATCCAAGTTGGCAATGACTCCAGTTGTCAATGAATGTGTTAAACAAAGTTTCACCTAGGTTACCTCATAATTCCTTCAAAAGTCAAGTTTATTAACACAGTAGATAGTACATCTACTAGGTAAATGTCTATCGTTTTAACTTTTTCCAAAGGTCAGGAGACATTTTCTAAGCTTAAATTAGGAGGCAAAGACAGCAGTAAATTCCAAAAATCCAACTTACACCTTTTTTTAATTTCAGAATTTCGGGTTTGGAAAACGCCAATAATAGTACATTGTTTACCGGGTAGGAAAAGCTTAACATTCCTGGACGACTGTGAAGATTGCTGTGCAAATACACAGTCCAGGAATGTGGCTTTTCCTACGAGGTAAACATACTATTTTTCCGCAAATCGTTTAAAATTCGACAGATATTGATTGATTTAAAAAAAAAACGCGATAATTTTATTCCCAAATAAATGGTGCTTTGAAATTCCTAATAAAATTACTTGGGTTACTATGGAAACGTATTGAGGTTGAATTGTCAAACTTGACGCTTATAAATTTAATTGCTGGTGTTCTCGAAAGTAAAATGATAAGTGATGATGAAATTTCCATTCCTGGGACTCCTCCAGAGCTGGTTGAGGCAGTGAATACTGCTTCATTAGAATTATTGCCAAAGAAATCAAGAGAAAAGTACGAAAATGCATTTTCACAGTACAAAATATTCAACAAAATGACACTTAAGATCTTAAAAATGTATTCAGCAATGACTTGATGTTTTCAAAATATGAATTAATTCCTTATAAGCAATTTGTTTTCTATCATTGTATATATATATATATATATATCTATATCTATCATGTAGAACACTAACAACTGTACGGAAATATCATTTCCTTACAGTAAGGAAATGACATTTCCTTACAGTAAGGAAGTCCTGACTTTTTCTTCAAGAAATTTTGACAGGAATGTCAAAATTTCCTGGCGATTTGCGGAAAAAATAGTTTTGATATAGAATTATAGTGTACCGATGATGACATTAAGAAAAAAGCAGGTTATTTAGAATTGTTATATTTATGTAAGTTATTCGTAAAAACCCTTTCCATAATAGAACTAGAAACGTCATTTAATATCAAATATTTTATTTCCTTCACAAGAAAATTAGAACGAAAACAACAGGAAAACCAATGATCCTCTAAACCTCGCCTCAATCAAACGTAATACAAAGTTTCCGTGTTAGACAAAGTTTCTATTAACCTACGAAGTGATTCTTATTTCGCATCGCTCACCTGTGGATTTAACTCACCGCTGTAACAAGCGCCTAAAACCATTTAGTATGCACCACATGCACACGGTTGTTTTCATTGTACATCAGCGGTACGGCAAAAAGGGATCGAGAACAAAGATAATTATACCTGCAATCAAAGCCTTTATCCGTAATTGCTGGAGTAAAAGAGGAAGTTATAGTAAATCTGTTTGATATTGGAATAATTTCATTATAATTTTGATAAAACATTGCAAATTTCACAAACATATGCTGATTCTGTTAACAATCACGGTAGCTAATATTTGCTTAGATCATTATCTAAATGTATACACCGGACAAACCGAAATAATCTCTAAAAAACAGATAAGAGAGCATAATTTATTATTTAAAATAATTAAAATAATCCTATTCTGAAAAGGAACAAAAAACACCCATTTATTATTCTATTTTATTTTTTCAATTCTTTATTTTCTTTTCTGTTTTAATTTCTAAATAAATAAATAAATAAATAAATAAATAAATAAATAAATAAATAAATAAATAAATAAATAAATAAATAAATAAATAAATAAATAAATAAATAAATAAATAAATAAATAAATAAATAAATAAATAAATAAATAAATAAATAAATAAATAAATAAATAAGTAAATAAATATATAAATAAATAAATGAATGAATGAATGAATAAATGAATGAATGAATGAATGAATGAATGAATGAATGAATGAATGAATTAATGAATGAATGAATGAATAAATAAATTATTAAATTAATAAATTATTACATTAATAAATAAATAAATAAATAAATAAATAAATAAATAAATAAATAAATAAATAAATAAATAATAAATAAATAAATAAATAAATAAATAAATGAATACTTTGTTTCCTTTTAGACAAACACAGTGAATTAAATTAAACAAACAATTAAACAAATACACTAAACAAACTGTTAACCAAAATGGTAAAGTTTGTTTAGCAGTAAATAATTGACTTCAATTATAGTTTATTTTTATGAACGAGAGAGTAATTAGCATAATTTTAACTGGTACCTACGAACACTCCATGGGCGTGCTCAAGATTAATTGAAAAATTACTTTGAATAATTGTAAAAAATAAATGAATTATTTCAGTGTTATAAAGTGTTATGTGTATGTAAACAAAAGTGACCACTTTTATCACACACTATATTAGAACTGACTGGTCTACATTAAAAAGGGTTTTAAAAAATTCACATTTTTTTTAATCTTTAAAAATTAGAAAAGAGAAAAAGAGTTTTTAAAACCGTCTAAGGTATGTTAAATAGATGAATAAAAATATTAATATAAAACTTACAGCTACTTGTTACAAATCCAAATCAGATTCAGAAGATGAACTTTCAGAACCAAGATTTATAATAACTGGCTCGATTATTTTATCAGTAATATTGTCCAGCTTCCACATTATTTCCTCTTCTTTAATAGTGTGATTTACTGCCTTTTCCCAGTTTTCAGGTTTTACATTATTTACGGCCTCCAAAAACAACTGTTTAACATCATGAATTTTAAAAGTGGTATTTTTTCTTGAAACTTCACTCTTTATCTGTGCCCATACCAGTTCAATCGGGTTTAATTCACAATGATATGGTGGGGATCTAAGTACTGTCATTCCACGATTTTTGGCAATTTCATCAATTTCGTATTTTTTAAATTTTTCTTTATGAAGATCACACAACGAATAAAGTTCCTTTCTTATAGATCCGGGATGGTACGTAATATTTTTTGAACTCAGCCAATTCTGCAAGTCTTTTTTTAACCACTTGGTTGTGGGCAGTCCTTCTATAAGTCTGGAGTGATAACTTGCATTATCCATTACTATTACACAGTTCTTAGGAAGAAGATCTATCATTTGTTCGAACCATTCTTGAAAGACATCAGCGTTCATGTCTTCATGGTAGTCACCGGGACGAGTTGATTCAAAAGTTAATAAACCACCTTCAACAAAACCGTCTGAACTGCCAATGTGTACTATTATCAGCCTGCGTCCCTTTCCTGATGGTGGGTTTAAACCAGTAGATAAGTTATTTACAAAAGCGTGCCTTTGACTTGTAACAGTTTCATCCTGCCAAAATTTATTTGGTGTATGACCCTCATTGATCCATGTTTCATCAAGATAAAATATTTTTCTTTTTTGGTTTCTCATTTCCTTTATGGTTCTTAGAAAATGTCTTCTCCATATGACAATATCGCTTCTTTCTAATAAAATAGACTTTCTGGGATTCTTTTTCCAGCGGAAGCCTATTTTTTTTAAAAGTTTCCATAACGTACTTCGACTCATTTCTGGGTAATCCTTATCATTTTGAACTGAGACAAGAACTTTATCCAATGTTGAAAATTCTTGTCTAAAGAAGAATTCATGCACTTTCCGTCGAAGTCCTTCTTTAAAATGATATTCTATTTGAAATTTTGGTTTCCCTGGAGCATTACGTGGCATTTGAAAACTACCACATTTCTCTTCTTTAATAACTCTGTAAATCGTAGATTTTCCAACACCAAGTGTACTGCTAACTAACTCAACGGTCTCATCAACACTTTCACATAAACGTTTGTCTGTAAATGATTTAAAACAATTAAATATTAATGTTTTTTCATTAACTGTTAAAGGACCAATTTTTCGGCGTTTACACGGCACTTCCAAATTTTCCATAACACTAGTATACACAAAAAACTGCACCTTGCAACTGAAGTACCTACTTTTAGTGAACTGTTAAGAATTTTGAATACGCCACTTGGACCTTCCTACAAAATGGAAAAACCCACTATCACATTTTCTGTGGAATAAGTTTAGAAGGTAATTTTACTGTCGTAGATTCCTGGAATTAAAGAATTAAATGTTTGATTGTTGAAACCCTTACTTCGTGGAATGCACTCATTTCAGATAAAATAAAACGTTTTATTTTATCTAAAGAATTAAACTTTATTTTGCAAATAGGTAGGTACTTATTAAACTTTTATTGGTTATATATAACCAATAAAATAAACATCTTACATTTCTTGCAAATTCATTAGTACCTGTTAACCTCCATCACTCCGACTAGGGATGGGAAAAACCTACCGGTTTTAACCGAAAACCGGTTTTTTTACTTCGCAATAACCGGTTTTATCGGTTGTTTTTGTGTCCCGGTTATAACCGGTTTTTTATTTTTAAAGTAAAAACCGGTTATTAGGTTATTAGGTTTGTTTCTATTCGGAAATCTACTGTTTAAATTTGTTATCATCACAAAAAATTTGATATTATTTTCAATAAGTTTGTATTAAAATTTATTTGATACTTCCCTGTATTGTTTAAAAATTAAATACAAAGAATGAGAAATCCCGGAAATTCGTAATTGTAATTTGATCCCTAAACCATAACAATTAACATCATTGGGTATCGGCACGTATTGGTAACAATAAATCATTCACCCACTCTTAAAATTTTATGTATATATGGTAAATATTATGACCTAAATTAAATTCTGATCTGATGTGAGCCGCCTTTGGTCCCATAAAATTTGAATTATGGGTGTTTGGAATAATACGACCTAATTATTTAAGGTCGTTCACTTTTAAACAGCGTTTCTGCGATTGCCATACGAATAATCACTCTAAATAGTTTCATTTTCATTCTTTCGTTAGTAAACATTTTAACATTTAAACCGCATATTTATAATAGAAGGCGATACGATTGGTTCTTACGTCACATATTTAAAGCATAAACGTGTTGTATTTATATAGGTAATAATGTTCTTTCGATAGTACTAATTTTGATCATATTGAAATCGAGTCGAATGAAGTAGTGCAAGCTAAAGTTCATTGTTAATGTTACTTTGTAACCTATTGGATTAAAAAAACCGAAAACCGGTTTTTGGAAAAACCGGTTTTTTTTTGGCCGGTTATAACCACCAGGTTAAACCGTAAGCAAAAAAAACCGGTATAACCGAAAACCGGTGTTTTGTCAAAAACCGCCATCCCTAACTCCGACACTGGCAACCTTATTTAGGGATTAGTAACCCTCACAACTATTGTATTCTATTCTGCTCCAACCTTTATACCTGGTGGTCATAGTCAATTTAAAATTGTTTTCCTATATACTTCTGTAAACTTGTTGACAAATATCTGTTTTTCATAGAGTCACCCGTATCAACAGTTTAGGGATTTGCATACATAATTTATTGTTTTATTACTCTCTCATACATAAAAATACACTATAAATTATAGTACCGACTATTATAAACATCTTGGGTTTACCGCACTATCAGATTAAATCTTCGACACTATAGCCCAGTTTCATTTACGGCCCCAAAAATACTTCAAAGAATTTTTCTCTCAAAATACCAAAAAGTCTTTTATTATTTTGAGATAAGGTCCACATTTCAGCTCCATATATCAAAACAGGACCACGTACATCCCAAACAGTTTTGTTACAAATTTATGTACTATCAGCTTTTTTGGGATGGCCACAATTGCTACGAATAGAACATTTTTAACAAGTTAAAAAACAAGCTAAAAGTATCAGTATTTGAACTGAATCTGTACATATGTTATTGCCGTTGGATACCGTTAAGTTACTTTTATTTTTTACTTTTTGAAAAATAAGATAAAATTTTCCAAAGACTTTAAGAAGAATTATCAGATATGTTTATTTTATTTTGGTAGTGGCATTTTTTTGTTGAATTTAGAAGCTTTCATGATTTTTTTTATGTTTATATGTAATAATCACGCAACTCGGAAAAAGCTATAGATATTCTCATCTCTCATATCTCATCTTATTAGTAACTCATTTATTAGGACAGTTTAATTCTACTGTTAGTGATAGGAAAGGATTTCCTATAACAAATCATGAGGAAAAAAATAGCAAGAGGCTTTAGTTTATCTCCATTATTAGCCGCTATGTTTATAGAAGACTTTGACGCAAATATTATTTCTAAACAAAATGTAAAACTCACAGTATGATGGAGTTATGTAGATGATGTTTTTCAATATGGCCTTATGGATCAGAGTAGTGGATACATTCCTGAATAATATAAACGATAAAGAAGAGACAATAACATTTTCCATGGAAAAGGAATATAATGACACACTAGCCTTCCTGGATATTTGTTTTAATCTTTAAGAACGATATTGGATATGAAAAACAGGTGTAAAGAAAACCAATACACCAAGCGATATTTAAATTTAAAATATAATCACTATATTAATATTAAAAAGAGACTCATAAAATCCTTATTTGATATAGCCAACATTGCTTGTTCTAACAAAAATTCGTTCTTGGAGGAAAATAATTTGTTAACATCTGTTTTACTTAAAATTGAATATCCTTTATCATTTATAGATAAGGAATTTTCAACAATCGACCAAAGAGAACAGAACAACCTACAACGAGATGCTACAGCATACACAAGGAATTATATGAGGAAAATAACAATACCATACATAAAAGGATTATCAAAAAAACTTTAAAGAATAGGAAATAAATTCAACAATCTTTAAAATGACAAGCACATTGAGATCAATTTTGTCTAATACTAAATATAACAATAAACAAGAAAGGAAAAAGAATTGTATTTATAAAATACCCTGTGAGTACGATCAGTTTTATTTAGGTGAAACATTAAGGTCAATAAATATTAAAATAAATGAACATCAATCTTATATTAAAAATAGAGAATTTCATAGATCTCAAATTTGTATGTGCGTGGGATAATAAACATAGAGTTCAATGAAATGATTGAAGTCTATTCCTAAAAGCCTAATTATGCTAAATGAGACCAAAATTGTGTCGCAAATTCCTCAGCAGAATGCAGTATGATCTGGTTAACCGTATTAAAGGAGTAAGTTAATAAAAGGAAAATATCAGTATTAGTAAGTCAGTAAAATATCAAGGATACATCAAATATGTTTTTTTAAATAACAAACATTTAAAGTTAGAATTTGGTGTTTATTGAAAGTAAACTAAATGTCAGACCAAATATTTACCATGTCGGAATAGTATTATGAGGTATGAGGTTTTTTGGTTTTTTTCCTCATGATTTACTATGGAATCACTAGCAGGAAAATTTTACTGTCATCATGGCATGTGGTTGTTTTTTTAAAAACGAATTACATTCTGTTATTTCTCTAACTGATATTCTTAAGTAAAGTTGATTTCATGTAATCGAATGAACTATCTTACTAAAGTAGTATGACTTTAGTAATGCAACTTAGCAATATTGGCAATATCATTTAAAAGTTGTCTACTTTAAAATGTATAATATATATATATCTGAATTGTCAATACAAATGAGCCAGATAAAACTGAATTATTAAAAGAATTTTTTACCAAGTAACAAAAAGCAAAATTTGTTTAATTTATTAATGTTTGTATTTTGAGAACGATCTCCGAAGTGGAAATTAAAACGTCAATAAACTTATATAAACCTTCAATTGAGGTTTATTCCCAATAAAATAGTAATTACTTTAAAATGTAACAAGAAAACAGCTTCAGAACAATATATTGCTCAGGATAGAGATCGATGAAAGAAGTTGGGAGAGGCCTTTATCCAAAAATGGACGATAGAAGGTTAAGAAAAAGAAGAAGATCTTCTTCTTCTTCTTAACCACAAATACAAATATGCATGAAAAAAAAAAGAATTGAAGAAGCCGCTCCCACATAATAATATAAAAAATTATATTTAATGGATAGGGTATCGGATAGATTAAAAATCTGCCATAAAACAATAAAAAAAAAAGTAAATCGTATTTTCTGTCGATCGGATTGACGAGATTCTTTGGCTATTCATATTTTCCACCCGTAAAACGTATGGTTATATCGTCACATCCGCCGTGCATTTCCCGGTTTTAGTCGACACGTGAGCTTCTCAATAAAACTTCTCGTTTATATTCAGGAGTTGGAATCTATGATTACAGCTCAGAAAATTCTGTGACTGTTCCCTGGCGCCTGAGAGCGGTCTGGAGGTAATTTACCTTTTGTGTCCGCACCCTTTAAACGTCGTCGCCATTAACTACAGCTCGGGGTTTTTACTAACATTTACACCAGAATGATATTCATTTGGGAAAATTAAGATTAGAAATTGGATTGTTATATTAGCTGGGATTATTAAAATTGGAGGGTTATGTGGTAGCATATGTGGTTATTAAACATATCTGATAATTTTATTACCTTTTATGAGGATCATACTGCATTAGTAGAATAATTTACAAGGATTTTCCGACAACTGCGCAAACAAAGAAAAATTACGCTTTTTTCCACAACAAATATACTATTTTTCAATAAAGTTTACTGTTTATTCAACACACTTACTCTAATGATAATTTAAATTATTAATATTTTTGTTGTAGGGCAATAAATAAAAGTTCTTAACAAGTGTGGTAATTGCAGCAATTTCATTGAATTTTCATAGAAAGAAAAAAATCTTTTGCTTTTGACCAACTTTTTTAAGCTTTATAAAATTTCGGATATTGCAATTGCAAATATTGCGATTCGATGTTGCGTTGAGAATTTGAATAACAACGATACCATATGTAGAGGGCGTATCCATAAAAACATCACAAAAACATTCAAAACAACCAGTACAAAAGATCTATTATGTGCAAAACCAAACCAAACAACAGACATAAGAAGTCAAAGGATTAAATCTACAAAATATTTTGTGAATGAAACAATTTTTATGTTTGACCAACTGCAAGACCATCAAGTGTCAGGATAAACCAAAATCATAGACTTTTATAGATATTAGATAAGCAAACTAAGTATTCTAACCGAAGAAGGTATGCGGCCAATAAAAGACGCAAAGAACAACAAGGCACCCGGCGAGGATCTAACAACAGCCGAACATTTTAAACACCTGAGTGATGATGGTGTCGGGAAATTAAACTACCTCTTTAACATTATATATGAACATGGCACTATACCGCATGACTAGTTTACATCCACATATGTAGCTCTTGCTAAAAAACAAAAAGCAAGGAAATGTGAAGACCATCGAACTGTATCCCTAATGAGTTATGCTGCTAAGATTTTTATGCGAGTAATTTATAACCGCATTCACAATAAGTGTGAAGAATACCTGAGTCGTTCTCAATATGGTTTTAGGAAAGGTACAGGCACCAGAGAAGCAATAATGGGATTGACACTAATGGCAGAAAGGTATCTCGAGGTTCAAAAACAGCTGTATGTGTGCTTTGTCGATTATAGAAAGGCCTTCGACCGCATTAGACATGAAAAATTGATTGAGGTGCTAAAAGAAGTAGGGATGAACGGACACGATATAGCTATAATAAGCAATACATACTGGAACCACACAGGATGTATTCGAACAGACAACGGAAATACCAATTATGTAAACATAGAACGAGGAGTGCGTCAAGGGTGCATTATCTCCCCTCTTCTATTTAATGTCTATGCCGAAAATATCATCAGAGTTTCTCTTGAAGATCGCCCTGTAGGTGCCAGAGTCAATGGAATCATCATTAACAATGTAAGATATGCCGATGACACCGTAGTATTAGCAGAAACAGAAGACAAATTAAAAATATTGATAAACATACTTTCAGAAGAAAGTCACAGACTAGGTTTGGATATTAATCTTTCCAAAACCAAAATCATGGTATTCCACAAGAACCCCCATGAACAAATTGCACCCAACATGCAAATCAATGGTATCACCCTTCAGAGCTCCCAAAGCTTCATATACCTGGGCAGAGAGCTAAACAGTCAACTAGACCACTCAAAAGAAATTAGAAGACGTATTGAAATAGCAAGATCTGGCTTCATGAACATGCGTAAAATGCTCTGTAGCCCCAAGCTATCAATCACAATAAGGTTAAGAACACTAAAGTGTTATGTGTGGTTTCTACTACTATATGGCTGTGAGACCTGGACATTAAAACAGTATGACGTCAACAAACTGAATTAATTCGAAATGTGGATGTACCGCCGAATGCTAAGAATAAGCTGGACCAACAAAACTACAAATGAAGAGGTACTGGAAATAATGAACACACGACCTCATCTGGTTAATACAATCAAAATTAGAAAGACGTCATATCTAGAACACATAATGCGCCATAAGGAATTTGAGCAGCTCCAGGTAATATTAGAAGGCAAAATCGAGGGTAAAATGGGTATAGGAATAAAGAAGAAATCCTGGCTCCGAAACATCAGAGATTGGACTCACACAACAGGAAATGACTTAATCCATCGTAAAATCCATCGTTAATCCATCGACTATCGTAAATTTTACTACCTATGAAAAATGCCTTGTAATTACAAAACATATATTCATAATTTGAATTTTTATCACTAAAATAATATATTTTAAACGAATAAAAAATAGAATTGGTTAATGTCTTAAACACTTGGTGCAAATTTTTCCACGATACTCACCGCATATCGCATGCTTGCATACTTGGCAATATGTAGTTGTCATTCGCCGATTTTGGCTTGGACAAAAAAAGCAAATTTTTCTTTTTCTTTCATGATATGTGGGTATTTCTTCTGCGGCAGGTATCTTTAAAATGTAAGCTATATCATGACGAATATTTCGATGCAAAGTAGCGGTTGTGAATCTTTGTCTCAGCCATGGTTCGGCAAGAGACTGGCTCAAATCAACCATATGCTGGTACCAAGAGACAACCTTTTTACCTCGTTTTAATGTTTTGTATGTGTAAATGACATAGAAATTAATACTGGCTATATTAACCATATCATAAAATATACACAACGGCCATCTTCGGGTTTTCCTGTTACAACTCATGTTGGAACACATTTGGTCAAAAGTATCTATGCCTGACTTTGTGTTATTGTAATTTTTTATAATTTCAGGCCTGCCTGTTTCTTGTGATACTTTTGCCATTTCGTGCAAAGTTAAAAGCAGTAAAACTAATTTCTGTCGTTTAGGGACGTAAGATAACAAAGTTTTCTTCTGATCAAAACAGAATATCAAAAAATTTGCATTTCGATCTTTTAGTGCCAACATCTCTGTGGGATTTTTTTTTTATTTTTGCGAAGAGTACTTAATGCTGTTAATCTATACGGCTCTTGTAACAGTTCATCGACTAGTTTCACTGAAGTAAACCAGTTGTCCATGGTTACGTTTAGATTTGATCCAGGGATAGATTTTGTTAGTTTTTTGACATAATGCTCTGCTAGTGGCAAACCATTGGTATTAGTTTTCTTTCGCAAATAGGGACTTGCATCCAACATATATTTACTGGAGGAATCAAATAACATAGAAAATTTTACAAACAGGTTAACACAAAAAGAAAAGTTTTCAAGCCACAAGCGAACCAAGTCAAGGCCCTAAACGGAATTCTTTTAAACGAGAGAGTGCAAGTACTAGAAAGATGGCGGGAATATTTTAGTACGCTACTTAATGGAGAAAGTAGAGCTAAAGGTAGATATGATATAGAAATAGAACAGCAGGATACGGAACTACCAACTTTGGAAGAAATAAACAAAGCAATTCAGTCTCTAGCGACAAACAAGTCACCAGGAGTAGACAACCCACCCGCAGAAATATTTAAATGTGGCGTTCAAACATTTGTAACCCTCCTTCACAAACTACTAATACAGGTGTGGCTAGAACGCGCGTTACCAGAAGATTGGAATACTGGAATTATATGCCCCATACACAAAAAAGGAAACGTTCTTGAATGTTCCAACTTTAGAGGGATTTGCCTTCTTAATACAGCATACAAAATTGTGTCCCTGATACTTAACGAACGACTGGCACGGTATACTGACAATATAATAGGATTCTACCAAAGAGGCTTCATGGAAAACGAATCTACCATTGATCACATATCATCCATTAGACAAATATTAGAAAAAACGACGGAGTACGACATAGACTGCCATTACATCTTCGTAGACTTTAAGGCAGCGTACGATACTATTGACAGATTCTAATTATATTCGGCGATGATCAAATTAGGAATACCAAACGGTTTGGTAGAATTAATTAAAATGACAATGATGAAAGTCTAATGTAAAGTGCGCGTACAAGGGGATGTTTTAAAACCATTTAAAACCAATAGAGGACTGCGCCAGGGAGATGCGCTATCGTGCACACTTATCAACCTAGCGTTAGAAAAAGTTATGAGAGATTCGGGAATAAACTTAAAAGGTACGATATATACCCGTAGTATACAAATAATGACATACGCTGATGATATCGTCATAACTGGAAGAACCTAAAATGAAGCAGTGGAGGCTTTCACACGTATCAAAAATGCCGCAGAAAACATCGTACTTCTGATTAACATCCAGAAAACTAAATATATGCCGGCCATATCAAAAATTTAACAAAATAACTTAGAGGTGCAACACGAAACGATATAAATGGTAGTAGAATTCTGCTACTTAGCATCACTGGTAGACTACAAAGATAACGCATCCAACGAGATAAAAAAAGAATATGCGTGGCTAACCGCTGTTATTTTGGCCTAGGCCCTCAACTAAGAGCAAGAAGTATGTCAATAGCAACAAAGTGCAAACTTTGTAAAACAATAATACGCCCAGTGCTCACATACGGATCGGAAACGTGGGCAATGACGACCCGAGATGAGAGTTACTACGAGTCTTTGAAATAAAAGTATTGAGGACCTATATGGTGGAGTAAACGATCAGGGTCTGTGGAGAAGGCGATATAAGTTTGAACTCTATAGACTTTTTAGTGATACAGATATTGTGAAGACCATCAAAATAAACCGCCTAAGGTGGGTGAGCCAAGTTATGCGGATGGATGAGAGTGATCCCACTAAAATAACTATGCTAAACAGGCCGGTCGGAAGAAGAAGAAGGGGGCGACCTAAACTCAGATATCTGAACGATGTACAGGAAGATCTGAGGGAGATTGGAGTGAGGGGCTGGAGAAGACAGACACTCGATAGGGAAGGATGGAAGAATGTTTTAAAGCAGGACAAGGCTCACGAAGGGCTGTAGCGCCAACTGATAATGATGATCATATAACATAACAGTCTTATTCGCGTACTTGAAGGTTTATTAGGGATGTACATCCTGAAAGGGCATCTTCATCAGAATCCTAGCAATTGCTTATTCATTGTAAGATATGATGGTGGAGTATATGAAGTGCGGATATAAGTAACAGGATCATTTATTTGCCTGTCTTGCCTTACTTGCTTGTCGTCAAATCTTATACAATTTAGTAGAAATGTAAAGCGATTCCTACAACTCATACACGCTCTGTAAAACTTACCTGAAATGGATGTATTAAACATATATTTTGCAGATAAATGGTTATCTTTTTTGCGGCAGAAAGGACAAGAATTAGAAATAAGGCTCGTAATTCTTCAAGTAATATCTGAGACACATCTTTAAGATTATTATATTTTTCAGCTTAAAATTTTTGAATTTGTATGTTACAAAATAATTTCAAGTAGCGTGTTTGGTAAGAAATGTTAGACGTGTTGATTAAAAGTATTACAGTTTTTAGCGGTACCTATGGGACCTGATACGTGAATAAGATGAATAAGATTTCTTGCAGCTGTCCTTCTTGATTTATGGGGAACTTTGGTCGACCACTTATGACCATTCTTGCCCTTAAAAGTTTTTTTGTTGGGACTACTACATACTTTGATTTTCCAGATATCGACATAGAAACTTTTTCGATATCCGAAAGGCATCTTGTCAGTTCATTAGAACAAGGAGATATAATCAAATCTTTGACAGCTTCATTATCCGACTGTAAAGATTCTCCAGATCTCCAGATTATCTTCTTCCCAGTCACTGACACTGTCTTCGAATGAGTCGGAGTCAAAGTTTTCGCCATTCATAATACGCAGCCAAAAAAAAAATGTACACCTACTAATAAAAATATCGTAGCTACTTAAGTTTCATAAAATTCACGACGAAGGTGTGGAAACTAAATTGTAGAAATTTTAAATGGTACGACTGCACAAGACATTATCTAGCTAACGACTAAATTAGAAGTTAACGAGCGGCCCAAGGCCAAGCGGTGAGCGTACGTAGCCAAAAATCTTAAAAAAGTATGCGGATTGTAAAATTTACGAATTTCTAGTAGTTTAGGGTTAATGGAATGAAATGTGTACCAAACCCACCAACAGCATGTATCTGTCTTTGTAGCTTGCTATATCGAGAATAAAGGATTTTAAAAAAAATTATTGATTACAAATGTTCAAAATACTCAAAATATTAATTCCTAATAATATGTTATAAAACAATGAAGTAAGAATAAACGAGTACTATCTAGTAAGTATCTGTTGCAAAATCAATTCACTGAACTAGGTTTTTGTTTTAAGTGAAAAAGATCGTATTGAAATATTAATGATGATCGGTTATGGTGAGAGTGTTAGAACTTACGAAGAAATGTGTAATATTTTTAATGATTTGCTGCATGAAAGAAATTTCATAGCATATTGATTAAGAGGAATCCCCTTAAACTTCCCCAAAAAAAAACTGGCACGAAATTGGTACAAAATTCGCCCAAAAAATAATAAGAAATAAAAACTATTATCAGTATAAGAAACAACTGGTTCAAGAGATGTGAGACGACTATTTTGACCGACGAAAAGAGTTTTGCGAGTTTTGTCTGACTGCATTGGCTACAAAATGTCCATCGCATTACATTTATAATTGCATTTTGCAGCCAATGTAGTGTTTTCCTATGAGGCAACTTTGCGTTTACATTAAAACAGTTTGCCGCTATATCCTTAGGTATTGGTCAAATTAGAATCCTCATTGAAAATATACAGCACATATCTAGTATTCGAAAAAGTTGAATGTTGGTATGGGAATTGTCAAAACAATGCTTATGAATCCATTTTTAAAAGATCCAAACTTGACTGATGATAAGTATTTAAATTTACTAAATACCAAATTATTCTCTTATTAAATGAGTCTACCCAGTTTCTGTATCGAATGAGGTTGAATCTGAAATTGCACGATGTTTGTTACTCCTCACCAATTAATACGTACAACGAAATTATGAAAGCTCTTGACGAAACTGCAATGCAAGCTATTGGAGAAGTAGATAGCATAAAAAATAGAAATGAATGTTGGAATAAAGAAACAGAAGATCTTATGGGGAAGAAGGAGAATATGTATAACAAATGGCTAGCAACAAAGGACCCTTACTATCGACAATAGTACAACAGCTTAAACAAAGAAGTAAAAAAGAAGTAAGTAAAGCTAAAAATGATGCTGGCAGAAGATCGAACAGAATTCCAAGATATTGGCTACCAAAAATATGATATTTCCTACCGCAAAGAAACTGAAATAACACCAGAAGAAATTAAAAAACACGCCAACGCTATGAAAAATGGAAAGGCTCCAGGGCCAGGGGGAGCACCCATTGAACTGATTAAATATGGCCCTCACAAACTATTTCAGCTATTGGCTTATACTTTTAATTTATTTTTGAGAGGAGAAGAGCTACCCCCAGAATGGAAAACTGCATATATCAGCAACCTATACAAAAATAAAGGCGACAGAAAAGATTGTAAGAACTACTGAGGGGTTAGTGTATTTAACTCAATCTATAGAGGCTACAGGAAGATAATTAAAAGCAGAATTGAAGATTGTTAGGAAGACGCTGAAGATCAGAGTGGCTTTCGTACTGGTCGTTTTGGTATAGTCAATGTGTTCTGTCTAAAACAAACAATAGAAAAGCGTTTGGAACATAATATGGAGACACACATGGTATTTATTGATCTTCAGAAAGCGTGTGACAGTGTCCCATTAGCCAAGCTATGGCAGGTGCTAGAAGACAAGAATATTCAATGGATTTACATTAATGTTGTAAGGGAGTTGTACGATGATATGACGAGTGTAATAAAGATTGGACAAAAAGTGACAAAAAAGATAAAAGTGACCAAAGGACTTCGCCAAGGCCGCTGCATTGCACCTACACTCTTAAAGATTTAATTGGAGGGGGTTTTGGATATTTGGAAAAGAAAATGTGAACCTATGGGTGTTAAAATTGGAGACCATACACTGTACAGCTTGCATTTTGCTGATGACCAAGTAATACTTGCAGAAGATCAAGATGATATCCACTACATGTTACGAAAAATAGATGAAGAATATACTAAGTGGGGCTTATCAATTAATCCATCAAAAACAGAGTACGTAGTAGTAGGAGGGATAGCTATAAATATCTCGGTGTATACGTTACGAACAATGGTCGGAATATAAAAAAAATAGCTACTAGAATTGGTCAAGGAAATTCAGCAATACGTCAACTGAATAGTATACTTTGGAATAACCACATCATTCGAAACACAAAAATTAGGATATACAAAAGTATCATAGAAAGCATTGCTACATATGGTTCAGACCTTTGGGTAATATATAAAAATGACGCATCCAAAATAAAAGCAATGGAAATGAATTATTGGAGAAGATGTTGCCAACTCACTAGAAGAGATAGAGTAAGGAATACTGAAATCAGAGAGCGTATGGGCATAAACATTGACATCCTGGAAACTATAGAATGCAAAAGGCTGAAATGGTATGGCCATGTAGAAAGGATGAATGATCAACGATGGCCAAAGAGAATGTTACAGTGGATCAAAGAGAAGTAGTGGACAAGAAGTAAAAGGTGCAATCGAAGATAGGGGTCTACAAGTAGATGACTGGAACGATCGCAAGCGTTGGAAGCTAGGTTGCGAGAAACTGCGGCAACTGTAATAAACTATATATATATATATATATATATATATATATATATATATATATATATATATATACAAAATTATTTTTTGTATAACTTTTGTTATTAGAACGACCAGTGACGGATGGGTTATCGGTGAGTTAGACTTTCTAAATGGCAAATTTTTCATGGGGGCTAGACGTAGGGGATTCATAGAATGGCCTGCTTCTTTTTTATGCCTCAACCCATTAGGTTTTTGCTTTGGGATTATCTAAAATCACGTGCCTACATTAGGCGACCAACATGTTTGCAGGATTTGAGACAAATAATTAGTGAATGATATAAACAAATACATGAAGAAATCGATTCTCAGGAGGTAAAGGGTGAGCAGTTCAAACATATAAAGTTATTTTTTTTAAATATTGTATTCATCGGTCTCAGTAGTTAAATTTACCTATTCTTTAACATATAACGTTAGGAATAACATGTTCTTTTAACATCTGGAAAAATATATAGTGTAATATAAGTTAAGCGTATTTCCGGTAATAAAGTAAAGTACTGACAAAAGTAATGTCATCAGATGTGCCATGTGCCATTATACTTGTATACAAAGTTTCATGAATATGGTCTTTTTCATTTTAAAGAAATTTAGTTGGTTCCACACTTTATCCCAACCCTATATGTTACTGTTATAAATGATTTCATAATTTGTATATCTTACATTTTTGGTTGGTAACCCTCCATCCCCAAGAATTTCGTCCTTCTACTTCCCCAGACAATTAAGATACATTCGTCAAGTGGAATATTTGTTTGATAAGCAAAATCTAAGTACACCCCACCTACTACAAACTCTATAATAATTGTCTTTGAGGTATAAGTTAGTATGTCTTTAAGACAAGTTACGCATTCTCAGCATTGTCTTGTTAGGATAGATAAGGCCTCCAATTATTTATGGATGAAACACCGGCAATTAGCTCGAAAATTAAGCGGTCCCGTAGGATCAAGTTAGCACGGGAAACCTGCTATTAATATTTGTTTTACGACTAGCCAATGGTGAGTGTTTAATAAAATATTGTGGCTAAAACCTTCAAAATAAATATACTATTTAGTTAAAATTGTGTGGTTTTATTTAAAATTAACACATTTATTAATAGTTTAAACAGTATTAATGATATGCTATTACCGATAAATAATCTCTATTTGCTATTTCTATTATTACTCCTTTAATATAGTTGATACAGTATAAATCCCAATGCATGTCATTATCTACCTTAGAGATCTAAGTTGACATTGTTGTCAAATTACAAAAAAAAAACATATTTTCAAATGTTAATCAATCTTTTATCTATAGTTTATTTGAGTTTCAGTTTTCTGATTGATACATTACAATTGTGCTTGTAATAGTTTCCTATAACTTGTGAACAATGTAAAAAAGTGTGGTGCTAAAAAGTTATTCACTAGTACAGAGGCAACGTGGGCTACAAACAACCCACGGCCTCGCGCTCTGACGGGCCTTGCGCCATCGAGATTTATGTATTGCATGCAAAATATTTTTTTTTTTGCTTGACTGCACTAGAGACTGTTGTAAAGTAAAACAAAAGTCTCTGACTTTAAGATTTTGTAATACATCAACGGGTACAATAGAAGAACACTTCATTGGATTTCTTGCTGTAAGTAAGACAACAGGAGAGTATTTAAGTAATTTAAAAGTATTTAAGATATTTAAAATTGCCCTGGCCAAGGATACTACAATGGCACAAATATGGTAGGCGTAAATAGTGTCAAACCTCGAATATTAAATATAAATCCTAGAACATTTTTGACACCTTGTAGTTGCCATAGCTGGAATCTGCTGTTGGTAGATGCCCTAATTCTTTGGTGGCAGCAGAAACATTTTTTGATTTTATTCAAAAAAATTATTTGCTGTTTCCAGGTTCGAGCAAACGCTGGTAATTGGTCAAAGACAAATTAAAATTTACCATGAAGCCTATATCAGACATGAGATAGTAGGATGCAAAGAAAATTTGAAAAATCAAACGGAATAATGAGACACTCTCAGTTATTATTGTGATTTTTGTGATTTAGTATTAAATGAAATGCTTAGTTTAGAATTTGTAATACCTTACAAACGAATGGTATGAAATGTTATCACGTGTTACTGTGATAAGCAAACTCAGGCAATCTGTATAAGTCCATTTGAGCATTGCCCTTAAACATTTGTATACATTTTGTGATTGTAACTTCATCAGATCAGCAACTTTATCGCTTATGCATATTAAAACTAGTTAAAAAATTTTCATAAAACGGGATCGGTAACTGATAAAAAAGGGGTCTGAAGAACGTGTTAGAACTGACGCGACAGAAGTAGCAATTTTAGGTCTAATTAATTTCTGTATGTCGGAAGCATACTGTCCTAAGTCCAATTTTTACGTATTGGACTTATTTATGTAGGTTTGTTTACATTTTTACAATCTATTTAGTGGTATATAATACTAAGTCCATTTTAAATATAAAAAGAAAATAGTTAAAATAACATCGTCTTAAGTCCGTACCTCCTTAGAGGCATATAATCCTAAGTTGGACTTAGGACAGTATTCCTCTATCTATGTAAACCGCCAGTAGTAGTTTAAGTCCGTGTAAAACGAACAGCCCCGAACATTAACGTCGCTCTCATAATCAAACATTAAATTCCGTTCATTGTTTCGTTGCGCTTTGAGTGAAAAACACGTGGTTATTATTTTTGGTTATATCTTAAAAACTCTGAAAATTTGTAGTTATTGACGAAAATAGTTTTTATAATTTCGTGAATAGTTTTTATAATTTGTAAATATGAGTGGCCGAGGACATCGTTTATTATCTTTAGCGCTTGACTCCATAATGGATGGTAAGTAATTCGTTTACTAATATTATAGTTCTTAGGATAAAATAAGGAATTAAAAAAAATTTTCTTCATATAAAACTGATTTAGAAATATATTTTTATGGTTAATATATTTTTTTTTTCAGATACGTCAAAAGAAAACCAACCTAGTACCTCGCAAGTAACTGAGATCGGTCAAGATGTAGATACTATGTCATCCAAAATGAAGACGTATGAAAAACAGTTTTCTCTCTTAGAAAATGACCTTTTGTTGAGCGACTCTGATGATTCTATAGCAGATAAAGATTATAATCCTATTAATGATGTTGATTATGATTCAGAAGATAACGTTGAACAACCAGACGTTCTTGTAGAAAATAAGCAAGTTAATAAAAGAAAAGTTTCCAGAAAATCTGTTACAAAACAAGTTGGAAAGAAACGTTTAAGGCATGTTTCCGAGTGGATTGTAAATAAGCGAAAACGGGAGTATGCTGCCGGTAGATCCTATCTCAGTAAAAGCGGAAAAGAGATGCCTGAAAGAAAGAAAAAAGCTGCTTGTTCGTGTCGTATGAAATGTTATTCCAAAATAACTGAAGAAAAGAGAGATGAGATTTTTAATTATTATTGGAATGACGAAAAAGATTATAATGTAAAAAGGCAGTTCATTTTATCCTGTATAGAAACAAAGCCTACAGCTAGACAAAGATTGCGATTAGGAGACGAATCAAAAGCAAGAAAAAACACCTTGGTATATACTTTAACAGTAAATGGTGTAAAAATTGTAGTGTGTAAGTGCATGTTTGTGAATACATTGGGCATATCGCAGTCAGTAGTGAAGACCGCTTTAGCAAAGCGCCAAGAAGGAGGCATAGTTATGGCTGACAAGAGAGGTAAGCATACACCTAGTAATACAACTCAGCAGCATGTAATCGATTCCGTTGTATCACATATTTCCTCATTTCCTAAATATGAAAGCCACTACAATCGAGAAAGATCAAAGACAGCATATTTAGGTCCTCAGTTGTCAGTGCAGCAAATGTATACGCTCTATAAAGAATATTGCTTTGAACAACACGTTCATTTAGACGATGTAGCAAAACTATGGTTGTATAGGGATATTTTTAATAAAAAATTTAATCTCACTTTTAAACCACCAGAAGTGGACACTTGTGATACGTGTGATTTATTTTTAGCACAGTTAAAGACAGCAGTACACGACACTGATGCAGAACGTATAAACAATGAAAGAAATTTACATCTGAAAGATGCAGAACGTAGGTATAATCTCAAATCCTCAGACACAAATGAAACTAAAGAAAATTGCAAACATAAGGTACTCACAGCAGATCTTCAAAAATGTTTACCTACACCGTTGTTGACCAATTCGCTTACTTTTTATAAAAGAAAGCTTTGGACTTTAAATTATACAATTTTTGATTCCTCAAATAATTCAGCCTGGTGTATGATGTGGGACGAATCAAAAGGTAAGAGAGGTGGGAATGAGTTGGCATCAGCTTTGGTAAAATGGGCAGATCTAAACTTACCTGGATCTAATATAGAGCACATAACGCTTTGGTCTGATAATTGCTTTGGCCAAAATAAGAACAGCAGCATCGTAATGGGCTTTTATTTCATTCTAAATAAATATCCACAGCTTAAAACCATTGATCAAAAATTTCTTTTAAAAGGACATAGTCACATGGAAGCTGACACCGTTCATGCACAAATAGAAAAACAGCGAAAAAAAACTCCTACAATGACAGTTGTAACTCCGTGGGATTGGCAGCAACTTATCCGTCACTGTTCCTCAAAATTTAAAGTAATAAACTTAGAATTGGCCGACTTTAAATCTTTTGATCCAATGTATACCGTTGCAAGGGGTTCTTCAAATGCTGCACCTTTCGTTGCTCGAAAAATTAATCGTAATAAACAGCCGTTCCTATTGTCTAAAGTAGTTCACTTGCAGTATAGAAAAGACCAGTTAGGAATACTGTACTACAAAACATCATTTCAAGCAACGAATTTCGAGGAAGTAGATTTGAGAAGAAACACAAGAACCGAACTTACCTTACCGATGGATCTGGACCAAATAAATCAAAGGCTAGTGCCTATTTCAACAGCAAAATATAATGACCTCATGGATTTATTGCCTTTTGTACCATCGGAGTTTCACGAATACTATCGAAGCTTACCACATGCTCTAAATCGGAACGATTATCCAGAAGGAGATGTTGATCAATAAAATTTATTTAAGCTAATACGTACTTTAAAATTTTTAGTTCATGTTTATTTTACTTTCTGTTTTAACTTTTTTTAATCTTAATAAATTGAAATTAGTATATCTATATTCGTTTTACTTATTGTCAATAAGGACAGGTGACTTATTATAAAAATGTTTTCGGAAAAAAAAAATACAACTTAGAAGCATACTGTCCTAAGTCCATTTTTTTTGTAAAATTAGAATATTGCAAAAATTTGAAATTGGTGGATTATAATACTCTACCTGTACTATTAATTGCTTAGAAAAAACTGGTTATTCATTATTTATTTATATCTCTAATAATTCCAAATATTCACCGAAAACCGTTAATTCGTTCTCCTGTAAAATCGATAAATTGGACTTAGGACAGTTTGCTTCCGATATACAGATTTGAAATCTACTTTAAATACTAAAAAAATAACTGAAGAATCTGTTTTTTTTTCGTTACTACTATTGATAATATCATGACTGAGAAAATAAACAGTAAACCAAATTTTTCATTTAATATTTATTTTTCAAGAGGGTGGTGAAAAATCGAATATCTGTAACTATAGACCTATTGGCTTACTTCCCGTCCTATCCAAAATTATTAAGAAACGTATAAAGCCCGAAAGGACTAAATGTCCTTTCTCGTTGAAATGTGGTAACATTTTATATGGTAATATGGTAATATGGTAATATGGTAATATGGCAATATGGTGATATGGTAATATGGTAATATGGTAATATGGTAATATGGTAATATGGTAATATGGTAATATGGTAATATGGTAATATGGTAATATGGTAATATGGTAATATGGTAATATGGTAATATGGTAATATGGTAATATGGTAATATGGTAATATGGTAATATGGTAATATGGTAATATGGTAATATGGTAATATGGTAATATGGTAATATGGTAATATGATAATATGGTAATATGGTAATATGGTAATATGGTATTATGGTAGCCAATATGGGTTGAGTTTACCAAAAGTACAAGCTGATTATAGATGCAAATGTCAAACATGGAACAAAAAATTCCGGCATAGCAGTGTTGGCATGTTTTTATAATGTAGATGCCGTATCCTTCAAATATAAAAATATAAAGCTTTAGAAAAGTACATGTAGTTTATATTATGTTATGGATTCTTCAATTTTTTATTTATATAAAACAACAATGAGTAAATTTGAGCTTCTTTGGAGATTAATTGCAGTTAATTGTAGATAATTACAGAAATTTTTTAGCAATTACCTTTGGTAGATTAGGGGATAGATGTGGCAATAGTCAAATCAGCAGTTGCCAGATTACAATAAATGTTTGCAATTAATCTCGAAAGAGACAAATATCTACTCGTTACTGCTTCATATAAATTAAAAATTGCAGAATTCATAAAATAGTATAATCAAATTATACTTTTTAAAAGCTTTATCACTAAAGGCATTATAAAAACATGCCAACACTGCCAAACCGAAATATTTTTGACATTTGCGGCTATTTTCAGGTTGTACTTTCGGTAAACTCAACCGCCAATATAATATCCAACGATCGATAACGGTCATGGAACTAGAAGAAGAAAAAGAAGAACATTTTATCACAAAGTCAGTTCGGCTTTGTATATACTGAATGTACCAGTGATGCTATGTTTTCTGTACTACATGAAGTCTATCACAGACTAATCAATAATCTTTACACTGCCACTATTTTTTGTGACTATAACAAAGTTTTTGATTGTGTAGATCACGAGATTTTGATAAAAAAAAAACGGTATTAGAGGTATTTCTATGATTTGGTTCCAATCTTACTTGAAAAATAGGAAACAATTAGTTAGAGCAAATAATAGTGACCCTAGTCACAAAAGCATTGTATGTGGAGTACCACAACATTCAGTAGTGGGTCCTTTACTTTAACTTATTTTTATAATTGACATCACTTTTTTTTATAATACCAGTATTACCTGGAGGAACTCTAATATCGCAACTCTTAATGCAACTATACCTTCTGATCTTTTTAAAATAAAACTTTGGTTCGACTCTCATGTACTCTCTTTTAATGAGAATAAAACAGTAGCATTATCCAATAGGGAGCTCTTCAACCCCTACTTCTTATTAACAGCCAGATCAGTATAGTTGATATATATCAGTAAAATTTCTTGTCATTTTTAAAGACAGCGAGCTTAAATGGTCGCTTAATATCGACCATCTATACAATAAGTTGCAAGATTTGTTTCGAAGGAAATAAATATAGCATCATAAAAAATAACATATTTTACTGTTTTTATTATCTTTTATTTTGTGAAATTGACGATTTGTGTTCTTTTGGTAAATTTTAAATCGTTATTGTTATTTTTTATTCTTGGTAAGTTTTGTCCATAAAATTGTGTAATTTTCAGTGATAATAAAGCATTTTTCTATTATATGTATCTATAAATTAATAGTAATGATAATATATTTTATTAAGTTCAAATATATTATGAAATATTATTAGATACAAATAATTATTTTCTTGTCAGATTCTTGATTTATCCTGAAGTAAATAATACGTAATGCACTTATTTCAAGACCTTGATTAGAAAGTTTTGCAGTTTGCCCCAGCCAAACAAGCATAATAATTAGAATTGTACAAGCAGCACAAATACCTGTAGGCACATCCATCCAGCTTAATTATCAATTATATAAATTTCCGAGAACACGAGTAATTCCAGAGTTTCAAGGAAAACTTTTACGCTAGGTTGAAGACACGTTATATAAATAAACAAGTAAGAACATTTATACCATATAGGCGAAACAAAAGGCAAAAGGGAAACGACATTTATACCACATAATATTATAAGACGAAACAAACAATGGCACCAAAGTATAAAATATTTTGTATTTTAACTGGTATTTTAAATCTAAACTTTAGAAGATATTTTTAAAAACTATTTGATCCAATAAATAACATGAAAGTAGAAGATTATGATAGAATCTTATTGAGGTTAGATATGAAAAATTATCAAGTACGAATTTAAAATCAAGAATAATAATTAATATTCACTCCAGAAAGTTTCAAATAAAATGGGTTTATTGGGAAAAATTCCACTTTAAATAGTCAAATATATTGATTTGAAAGTGGACAGTTAGAATTCAGAATTTCCAATATACAAACATGTTTGCAGCTACTTGAAAGTTGATAGCTATGAATACAAAGGATATATAATAAGTACACAAGTAGAAGGTAAGCCACTTCACCCACTTTGACCTTTGACCCTTGACGTCACAAGTACCGTCTACATTCCATTCTATTTTCTACCATTACAAAATTAAACGTAGGCAATAAAATTAGCATATTTATTACCAACGGTTGTCTCATCAAGCTAATTTGAAAATAACTTGCCGCGCCAACTTCCCGAGTAGCTAATCCTGTACATCTTCAGCTATATCACCAATTCGACGGGCAACAATATCATTTGATAGAGGTAAAAGTTAGAGTCCACGCTTCCACTCCATACAGCAGGACAGAAAAGATGTACCAGCATGTCATTCGAACTCTAAGGTCAATGTTAAGATCGTGACTGCAAAGTACGTTTCTTATTTTTACAAAGGCAGCTCGGGCTTGTTCAAAATACTCAAGGTACATTATTATTGCATAGATTATTTTGTTAATGTATGAAAGGGGGGGGCGGTGAAAATAATTATGGAAGATTATTGGGTCGCAAATGGTGAAAGGTTGGGAAACGCTGTACTAGGGAAAAATAATGTGTGCTTTTAGTGATCCATGACTTTTTTGAGCAAATGTTCATTTTCATGAACATTTGCTCATTATTTGAAAGAAAATACGTAAAATAATCTAGATATACCATCAAACAAAAAAAAATTCCCCTGTAATAATATTTGAAATTTAAATACGAACACAGTGTTCAGAGATTTTTCGTTGGATAAATCTTTCGATATCAAATCATATTTCGATATATTTCATAGTATTAAAGATAAATTATATTTATATTCATATACTAAATCTTTAATATCAAATTTTCTAGACTGGACTATTCTATCGATACACGAAATTCATTGGGATAAATACCCAAAGATGTTTACAATGTTAGCTAGAGTCCTAATGATCCCTCTAATTCTATCATCCATTGTTGGTATCACTTTCAGAAACATCTAGACTGTATCACGCAACTTATCTATTACACAATAATGTTCAGAGATACAGATCTCTTTGATCTTGGCGTGGTGGCTGAGTTCGATTCTCTTACAATAGGTTGTTAGTTCCATGCCGATATTCCGGCCAAATCCAGTGGCGGATGACTTTTCCATTTTATTTTATGAAGAAAAATTAAAACAAGTACAAAAATTCTAATAATATAATACTTGTTATAATAAGTATAATAAAAAAACTTATTATAAGTAATAAATATTCCTATAAATAAAAATTTAATTGAATAATTAAGTAAGTGATCTTTATTTTATAGAGAAAAGAAATATATAGATTACTGAAAATAATGCTTCCAGGCAAAGTATTCGGAAAGCAAGAAATTGGGAGAAGCAGAATATCATGGTTCAAAAACCTGAGGAAATGGTTTTCCACAAGATCTAATCTTTTTAAAGCATTAGTTAATAAAATAAAGAATTATCGCCAATATTCGGAATAAATAGGTACCAAAAGAAGAAGAAATAAATATATAATCAACATAGCAGACTAATATTTTTTGTGAAACATTTTTCTCTATAGTAAAATGCTGAGGCGAGCGTCACGAAAATAGTGCTACAAGACGGCATCGTCATGGGTAGCGTCATTAAATAGCAGTTCTGCTACTGTATATCAATTCGTTTCTAGTCAGCATCCATTTATTCTAACCAGGTTTAAATTAAAAAAGTCAAAAAAAAAAACCTTAAAAAATATAGACATTAAATGAGAAGTAAAAAATTAAAAGAATATTATGTCAATAAAAGATTCCATACGCAACGATTCTTAACATTTAAAAGTCATAAACGTCATTTAAGTTTAAGTTAGTGTAGGTTTTTCAAAAATCATAAAATGCCGATTAATTACCAAATTTGATTATATTTTTTTATATTTTTAATACCCTTTTTTAAGAAGTTAAACGCCGTGCCGGGCCAATGGGACCGGCACCACAATGTTCCGTCACGCCACGTCGGTCCGATGGAACCGGCACTACAATCCCATTTTTAATGCAGCTTACCAGGCCGCCTGCATAACTAACGATGTACGAAACGTATGTAATCACCTGGCACGCTCTGTGCAAACATTCTGCACTGGGATATTTTTAATGGTAACATTTTTTTTTTAATAAATTGTAACGAATATATTTCTGCTTACCAAAGGGTGCATTAATACAGGGGGTAGAAAATTGGGGGAAGAAACTATTGGGGGTGGAGATAAGGCAAGCAAAATAATCGGTACTTGTGCGAAAAAGTAGGTTTTGGTAGGAGAGCTGGGGTCGTGGATAAGTATAACATAAGGGGGTTGGATTGGGGCAACTACAAAAAATGAAATAAAGGGGTCTTTAATCTCTTGGGATAAACAAAATGAAAATAAACAGCAAACACCTCAAGGAATTTAATATAGGGCGCCACTTGAGGTGCCTAATTATACCTATTACAACCACTAGTTGTAACTAGGGAAATAATTATAAAACATCAAAAACATATCTTTTTCAAATAGAACTCAAAAAAAGTTAGTTATAGAAATAAACAAAATTTTAAGAAAACAAAATTTAACATTCATTTTTGTGTCACCACAAACAGTTACAGCATGGAGAATTACTAGAATACAAAAAACTTACGTGTGTCATCCGCTTAAAAACTCCAGGAGTAGGAGATACTACATAAAACTTACAAATGTTACCGCATTACAATTTTTAAATGTTACAATTTCTAAATTTTAACGAAAGCAATTATTGTTCTAAAAAAATATCTGTCTTTACTTTGAAATTAAATAAACAATAAACAGTTACCTGGATTCACATATTTCCACTTAACGAAAAGAAAAGAAAACTTGTTACATCTCCAGAGTATCTATCCGGACATAATCAGCGAAGAGCTTTATCCATTGGGGCTAGAACTAGCCCACTTGGAAAAACGGGAATTCTCAAAAAAACAGGGCCTAAACTTGTTCAACTTTTCAACAGGAACTAGACTTTTTAAACATCTTAAAATATCGAGCGAAAACTCCACTAATTTTGGTAAATTAATGCCGGTCACTTCATAATAGATAAAAATCCACCACTACTGCTACTTATTTCCACAAAAAGGAGCCAAAAATAGAAAACTACAAATTCGACGATGAATTCGGATCCATACCTGAGCCTAACGAACTGCTCGGGGACCCAAGCATGAATTAAGATCCATACCTAACACTACGACGACCCAAGTATGAATGACGAATTTAAAATTTCGTTCATATAACTTGAAAATAAACAAGACGCTATTAAAACGTAGATATCCTTTTGCGACGTATAAAAATTATAAAACGACTTCGAATAAAACATTAAAAGAAATTGCCGAAGTAAATATCTTTAAAATAATAAACAACTCTGAAATGGTTTTATTAACATCCAGCAATACAAATACAATAATTATTGAAAACACTTTTGCGTATTTTAACTTGAAAGATACGAACTAACAAACATGGAAAAAATTCTTCGTTTTATTTTTTAAACATATAAAAGGCGATTTCAATATATTACATATACGAGGAGATTTCAATATACTTTAAATATTTATTTACATGTTTCATGTAACCGTGTAAAAGTATGTAACTTGCTACTATACAACCTTCATTATTCATATTTGCTTTGTAAATGATTTGCAGTATCTTCGTACTTTATGCTTATGTTCCTGGACTTCACTGAACTCGTGGCATTTTCTTTTCGGAATGACCAGAATGATGGAATTTGCTGCACTACTATAACAGAGAAACTTTACAATTTTTTGCGAAATTCAACCATACTTATGTCGTTACCAGTAACTGGCACATACAAAATATATACATTTACTACTGAAGTTGTAACATTTTTTTTATATACTTAAAATAATAATTATTTTTATTCCTTTTACCCCCGTGATGATACGCCGATGATCGTGTTTACGATTAGAAAATATTATTGAAAACTATCGAAAGATGACGGAAGAATCTACCTACCAAAATAACACGGACTTTCCCTAATTAAGAAAGGTTTTTAATCCTTTCCTTTGTAATCCTGAATATGAATGGAACTAAATCTTTCCGGCTTTAAGGCGGGTTTCTGTTTAATACTTTGACAAACAAAATCGTCGAAGGCATATTATGGTATGTTTCGGAAAAACCTAATCTAGAAGATTTATATTTCATCACTTTTATAGCTGGAAGGGTACCGTTATGTTCGATGTTCATTAGAGCTTTTTACCTTCTTGGAAGTAGATACTCTCACATAATTTTTAAGTAGGAGATATCCCTTCTTCTTTTTTTGTGAGTTTGGTAAAATTTTAGAGAAACCATTCTACTTCTGGTGGGACAGTCTTTGCGTAAGGATTAGATCTTACTGTATCTCTATTATCGTACCGTTCTTTGTGCATTTTCTTTCTAAGTGTATATACACTTGTTAATTTGAGTTTTTTGATCTTATACTATATTAGATCAAATATAATTATAAAGTACCTTTAATGTTAATTAAATGCAGTGTTTAATACAAGTATAGTATTAACTTCAGTGAATTGATGCAGCAGTCGTCAGGAATTACTGTAAGTTACCATAATCTTAGTATCTCCACTTATCTGGGCGAGTAGTATATTGTAGTATCATATCATCTTCCATTATCTGGACGCATCTAAAGTTCATCCATGTCTTCAAATGTAGTTGAGGGTAACTACTGTTTTTTGCATTCAATTTAAAGAACAGTCAATATTTTGTTATGAACCAAGATTCGTCAGCTACTAAAAAATTTCAATAAGTAATATTGATGAAAATTTAAGTCTCAGTTTATCATTAAATAATAGTGTGAGAAATATCATCCAAGTTTATGCCCCCACTGCTGACGCAGATGAGCAGAATATTGAAGAATTTTACCATCAAATAAAAGAAGTGCTAAAAATAACAAAGAAACACGAAGCAATAATAATTATGGGTGACTTTAACGCTGAAGTTAGATAGAAGATGACGCAGGGCATCACCGGAAAGTTTGGCTTGGGAGAGAGAAATCAAAGAGGTAAACGGCTAATAGAATTCTGCCAAGAAAATGACTTCGCCATTACAAATACCTGGTTTCAACTTCCAGAAAGGCGTCTTTACACGTGGAAATCCCCTCAAGATGGACATCAAGGCAGAACAGTACGGAATCAAATAGACTACATCCTAATAAACCACCGATTTCAAAACAATATTAAAGATGTAAAAACTTACCCCGGCGCTGACATAAACTCAAATCACAATTTACTCTGCTCCAAAATACAAATTAAATTGAAGAAATTAACAAAGCCAACTAAGCCTTGTAAGATATATCTCGACCCCCTGAAAAACCCTCAAACACGAGACCACATAACACAGCAAATAAATAGTAAAATACACAGAATATCAAATATACCAAACGAAAACAAAACCATTAACGAATGCTGGTATGCCATTCAAAACTCGATTTTAGAGAACGTAAAAGTGTGTGTATTTGAAAACACCTACCATGTTGGCAAAAAATGAGTGGATGACACAAGAAATTCTAGATCTGATGGAAGTTCGACGGCAACACAAAAATAGAAATATTATCAATATCGTGAAATTAATAAACGCATAAAAAGAAAAATTAAGCAAGCTAAAGAATCCTGGCTTGAGAATTTATGTAAAGAAATAGAAGACCTCCAAAAAAAGCATGACAGCTTCAACCTGCACAAGAAACTTAAATATACTGCTGGAATTAGAAAAGAGAAAAATGCTCACACACTTAAAAGCGCGGACGGAAAAAATTGTGATAACGAACAACAGTGCAAAGAATGGGAGAGATACATCACTGACCTTTTTGACGATGCTTCTAGGGAAAATGCTCCAAATACTGCCTATGACAACCAGTTGGACAGAGGTCCCAATATACTGAATTCGGAAGTCGAAAAGGCAATACAGCAAGCCAAAAACAATAAAGCACCTGGACCAGATCAAATCCCTGCCGAACTACTTAAACTTTTGAATGAGGAAAGCATTGCCTGCTTAACCACTTTCTTTAACAAAATTTACAACAAAGGAAAAATACCAGATGATTGGTTAGAGTCACTGTTTATAACATTACCAAAGAAAAGCAGGCCCACCAAATTCAGCGATTTTAGACTAATCAGTTTGATGAGTCATACACTGAAGATACTCTTACGAATTATACAAAACCGAGTATTCCTTCTATGCGAAAGTAGGATGGGTGATAAGCAATTTGGATTTAGAAACAGTCTAGGAACTAGAGACGCACTATTCTGTATGCGCGTTCTATTACAAAAAAGTTGTGAATTCCGAAAGAATGTTTATGTTTGTTTCATCGACTTCGAGAAGGCGTTCGATAGAGTCCAACACAATACACTTTTCGACTGCCTACGGGCAGCAGGACTTGACCACTATGATATAAGACTGCTGAAATACTTATATTACAATTAAGTAGCCTCTATCCAAATTCGAGACAGTCCCACTGAAAAAATACCCATCAAACGTGTAGTACGGCAGGGTTGTGTTTTGTCAGCCACTCTTTTTAATCTGTACTCTGAAGAAATCTTTAGGGGGGCTTTGGATGACAGACAAGAGGGAGTAAGACTAGGTGGAGAAGTAATCAACAATATTAGATACGTTGACGATACAGCCATTCTTGCAGAAAGTTTACAAGATCTCCAAACATTACTAAATCTAGTCAGTGAAGCAAGTTATCGGAGAGGTCTAAAAATCAACATTTCAAAGACAAAGTGGATGGCAGTTGGAAAGATCCATATAGATCAAGGTCTGCTTTCTCTTAATGGAGAAGAGATAGAAAGAGTAAATCATTTCAAATACCTTGGCAGCTGGTTAAATGTAAATTGTGACTCGGATGAAGAGATAATATCCAGGATCGAAATATCACGTAAGGCTTTTATGACCTGGAAACCAGTTTTATGCAACAGAAACCTGTCAATGAACATTCGTAAGAAGGTCCTGAAATGTTATGTGTGGTCGATCCTATTGTATGGTTGTGAGACATGAAGGTTAAAAACCACAATGCTAAACAAGTTAGAAGCATTCGAAATGTGGTGCTATAGACGAATCCTAAAGATATGGTGGGTTTCGCACACTTCCAATGAAGATGTTCTTCAAATTATCAACTCAGAACGTCTGCTCATAAACACCATAAAGAGGAGAAAAACAGAATACTCCGGCCATATAATTAGAGAACCCAAATACCATTTACTTCGCCCTATAATAAAAGGAAAAGTGGAAGGAAAGAGATGGATTGGTCGAAAGAAACTTTCATGGCTGCGTAATATTAGACAATGGTGTGGTTTTACAGTAGACGAATTATTTCGCGCAGCAGCCGAGAGAGAAAGGTTTCAGGAAATTGTAAACATGATGACGGCCAACGTCTGAATACGGACACGGCACCCAGAGAAGAAGAAGAAGAAGTGAGATAGCCAGTAAATAATAGTGTGAGTTAGGGAGATAGCTAATAGACTTAATCAAGTGCGGTTTGGTTAAATTTTTATCTTTTAATTTTTGTAACATTTTTGTATTTTTGTAAATTTAGATTTTAATAATTTTTATTATCTTTTGTGCTTGTCATAATTTTATTCATTTTTTTTACGGTAATATCTCGAGATACGCCAAAACTTTATTTGCACATGATTGTATTATATATCTTTATAAAGGTATCTTCTAATTATATTCCTGCTTATTTATATATATATATATATATATATATATATATATATATATATATATATATATATATACCACCACTTCATAGTTGTTGGTGTATTTTTATTACTTGTGTGGCATTCAGCAGCGTCATACTCTTGTTATTGAATATATTGTTATTGTTTTATGTATGTATTTTATTTGTCGATTCCTAACAAGTTCCCTGATAAAATAGTAACTCTGAATATTTGCTTTTTAACTTTAAATATTACTATATCTTTGACCAGGAGAAAGATCAGGCTGATTAAGTTTTGTAGTAAGTTGATATAATACCTAATATATTTATTATTTGTTTAGTGTGTTGACCAAATTTATTTGATAATAAACTGTTGGTAACTTTCCTTGGGTTTGATCTCTGAACCTAAATATCTTTTCTTATCTCTCTTCTTTTCTAAGGTTTCTTAATTTTCTCCTTAACCCCAAAAAATTGAGTGGCGCCTTGTTTCTATCTTATCTCATCCTTGATAATTTTACCCATCTCTATTTTCGTTTATTTCTGTTTCTTTTCTAATATATCTTATCTTGTCCTATTTCTACTTATTTCTTCCGTTGGACCCATTCCCGGTTCCAAAAGCTAGTTTCGAACCCGCGACTCACTCTACACCAACCATCTGGCTGCCGTCCGCAGTGTCTCCATTGGTGACCTTTCTAGCACCATCCAAAAAAGGTTTCCGAGGTTACAAAGTATTTAGTAATAGCTCTATTGCTATTTTTCTGTACCATTTAACCTTTTACCTGTATTGTAAGCTAAAACCATTTTTGGTTTTACTAGAGAAATTTCTTTCTTTTGTACATTTTCAGTTTCAATTGAGTGGCAAGTAGACAACATTGTCACATTACGTTTATCCAATTTAAAAAATTTCTCCCTCTGCTATTCACCTACTTTTAGTTTTTTATTAGCTACTTCTTTTGTGACAACATAGTCGATCTTCAACAACTTGTCACTATAATCGGAGAATACAGTGAGCGAATGGGACTAGAGATTAATACCAAAAAGACCAAATTCATGATCATCTCCAGAAACTTGGATGCATTTGAAAACTCCACCATAACACTGAATAGTAAATCCATAGAAAGAGTGAGTAAATTTAAATACCTGGGATCGTGGCTTTTTGAAGACTGGGCATCGGACAGGGAAGTAAAATGTCGCATTGAGCAAGCTCGACAAGCTTTCGTAAAATTCAAGAAGGTACTGACTTGTTCTGAGTTCGATCTTCAACTGAGACTAAGGTTTACTAAGTGCTACGTATGGTCAGTGCTGCTATATGGCGTAGAGGGCTGGACACTCAAAACGAAGGATATAAACAGATTGGAAGCTTTCGAAATGTGGCTTTATCGCCGTATCCTAAAAATACCATGGACAGCGAAAATCACAAATATAGATGTCCTTAAAAGAATAAACCAAGAACGCCAACTTTTCGAAACCATCAAGAAAAGGAAAACAGCGTATCTAGGTCACATCATGCGAAATGAAAAATACCAGTTCCTCCAACTTATAATCGAGGGTAAAATTGAAGGCAAAAGAGGAATGGGACGCAAGAAAATGTCCTGGCTCCGAAACATAAGGCAATGGACAGGGATTAACGACATACAATCTCTGATACATATTTCAAGAAATAGAGAATTAATGGAAAATGTGATCGCTAATATCCATTAGTGGATTTGCATCTGAAGAAGAAGAAGACTTCTTTTGGTATTAATTTTCTGTTTCGTCCTATTGTTTCTATAAGATATGTATTTCTGTCTAGCAGTTTGTTTGCTAACTATATACGGGCATACCAGATATCCGTACAAACAGTTCTATTTGCATCTAATATTGGTGTGCATAACTGCATAACAAGGCCTAAAGGGGTAGTTTTTTCTTGTTCTTAGGTTTTACCAGCGTTTAATTGTAAATTATATGTATAACCATTTTTACAACACGATTTAAAAATTGTAATTCTATTTTTATGTCATTTTTGTCTGTTTCACCAGTAGCCTAACTGTAACAGGATCCATTGATTCGTCCACACACATAATTTCTTTAAGTACGTAAACAGATTGATAGTTTTTCAAAACTGGGTTACCTAAATTATTTATTTTGTGTAATCTGTCTTCTATATATTCCTCATTATTTGAAAAGAAAATCATTCGCAGTAGAATTTTAAACCTATTTTTAGTCATAACACTTGATGCAAACATAAGTTTGAATATCGGATCTTGAGTCCAATAGTCTGACTGTGTAGGATGTAGGTTAAATCTTATTAGAATTTCACGTAAACATACAAAAAAAACAAATCACTCAAACTAAACTATATTGAAGTCAAAAGGCACATGTAAAATAAGTTGTAAACAATAAATTTAAAAATAGCGTCCTAAGCGTAATGATGTTGTGTTGAGACTCGGTTGTGGACTGTAACTGCCTGTGTCTCTCTTCTCCTCTGGTCACTACCGGCATCCCCTCTCGAGGGGTGTAAAATGAACTTAACTAAAGGTGTAGTATACGAGGTTGCTCGAAAGTTTTAATATTTAAGTCTAAAGTTTTAACACTGACAATGTTGGTAATTTTACAAGTCCCATTCAAGCTATTAAACCAAAAAACTTTTTATTTCAACAGTATCTGTGGGATTCCAGTTGTGTAGCCTAGAAGATGAAGGGGTGTCGGTGTTTACCAGTGTTTACGTAGCGTGTAAGTTTGTCTGATTTGCTATCATTTCAAATATTAAGTCAGGAATGATAGCATAAAGAACTCTTCTGGTTTACTTATTGCTAACATGGTACATCACTGTTAACATCAGCTTCAATTGGCAACTGTATTAGATTGCCTTTTAGTTCTGTCCAATCATCATCTACTCTCATTGATATTCCAACATCACATGTCGATATATTCTGATGATTCTCATTATTTTGTGTGCTTAGCGCTATAAATAATAAAGTGTTAAACTAGTCAAATTAATTAATCCAGCTTCTTCTGGATTATATTATGATACGACAAGATATCGGTTCCTAGGTACTTTTTTATAGACTTTATTGTTAATTATCAGAAAGTCTATTTGGTTTCTATCTTATTATTACCTTCATTAACAATTTCATCAGAAAGGTCTCAATACACGATATTTTTAATGCACAGTCTTTTCTTAATATTTTTTTTTCTATGGTATTATAGTTTTAAAGAAGTGCCCCTTAAATTAATTCATTACTTTATTCGTGATAATTACGATTATCGTGTACGCCAATGCTTGTAATTTCGATGCCGGGCGCCACAGTAAGGTACATTGTTCCCTGCTTAGGCCTCCTTTGGCTCTGTCGGGACTAAGTTCTTGTACACTTGAAAGATTACGTACACCTGGGGTCGGGATATATTACAAGAAGCGTAGCTGTAGCTCTTCTCTTACTGGAGCATATAAATTCCTTTAACTACAGCTGAGAGAAATCGTGATGATCAACTCAATTATGTGTGCGCCCGGTATTCGTTGCCGATTAAGATCTTCAAGGATTATAGAGTTAATATCCATGTCTGTCTTGTATATATGTGATTTGTTTGTACAAGAGAGGGAAGGTGAATTTTGATGCTAAAGAATTATAGAGTCTGGAGAAGTTTGGGGATATTAAGAGGAGCATATTCCAAATAAGAAGCAAAAATATTGGAATTTTATACTTGACAGCACTGCTTCATAATGTTAGTAGTCATTCTGGTTGTCAACTGTCACTAGTAATCAGATTTAATATTATTGCACATATTTAGTTTTAATTCTTAATGTAGAATAATGGTTAATAACCTAACCTATGGTGGAGCAGTACGGCAAGAACGGCAAGAGATAAGGGCTTGCGGCTTGCAATCAGATGTTACTTTTTTGTCTTACTATATGACTGTGAAAGTTGAACAATGAACGCTGAAATAGAAAAAAGAATAGTTGCCCATGAGATGTATGTATACACACAAGTTATACTGGAAGGAAAAGTACACGAGAAAAGATTAGTAGGAAGACGCCAGAACTCGTCTCTGAAAGACTTGAGAAGATGGTTCTACCGCTCATCCGCAGAAATATTTCGCTAAGCAGTTTCAAAAACTACAATTGCCATTTGGATCGCCAACCTTCGAAATGAGATGGCGTTATAAGAAGAAGAATATCCAGTCTATTAAATGAAGAAATAAAACTTCAAGAAAAATAAGTTAACCCAGCTAATGTTACTAAACTGTCATTCCAGGCCCATCAGCCAGTATTTTAATATAAATGTCCAAAGCGATTAATACTCGAGCTACCTGGTGCCCAGAGTTAACCTTGTCTTTTAAAGTTTTATGTTATTTTTATTCAAAATCAGTCAAAACTCATTCCTGGAGGGTTTTCGAGGTCAATGAAAACGAATAATATGATAGCAAAGAGCTTTGAGCTACCTGGAGCCCAGTGTGGACCTCGTCTCCCAGAGTTTTACGTAATTTTTATTCAAAATCAGTCAAAAGTCATTACTGGAGGATTTTCGAGGTCAATGAATACTTTTAACATGATAGCAAAGTTCTTTGAGCTACCTGGAGCCCAGTGTGGACCTCGTCTTCCAGAGTTTTATTATTTTTATTCGAAATTAGTCCAAAGTCAAGTGCGATGACCTCCGAGGTATCTGGTGCCCAGCGTGGACCTTGTCTCCTGAAGTTTTTTGTTAATTTGTTAGTTGAGGTTTTTATGAAAGTGTGATGAAAGAGTTAAAAAATGATTTCTTGAATATAAATACAAAATTTTCTTGACAAGTAAAACAATTATTAATAAATAACCTTATCATTCCAATTTATTTCTCTCTCATCTCCTTCTGTATCCGATAATTGATTTTCTTTATAGATCTCTATGATCGTGCAATTTTCACCTAGCATAATTTTTTAAGTGCCAAATTTCAAACCAAGCTATTCTTCAATCCAATGTTTTACCTTGTTTAGGCTCTGTGTGTCTTCAAGAAAGGGATACTTTTTTTTTCGGAGTAGGGAAGGTGTGGTAAACCGAATGACGAATGGTTATAAAGATGTTAGTGGATTGCTAAAACGTTCAGAAAGTGGCGTGTGTGATGTGAAAGATATGGTAAAGCACACAAGAAGAATTATTTGAAGGACAAACCTCCTGTTAAGAGATAGTATTCTGTCCTTAATCGGTGTTAGATTCGCTACGTGATGTATATATCCTGATATATAGTATCTGCTCTTCCTCATTCAGAATGTAAGAATATTACTTTCGGTGGCCATAATGGTGTTAATTTGGCAGCTGTTACGTGATGAGTAGACGCATGCCTTGTACTCTATTAGCGGTCTTATAGAGGTTTTGTAGGTGTGCAATAATGTTTTAGATGACGCCCAGCCAATTTTACCCGACAGCGCTGGCAGAAGTTTAAATCTCTTTCTCACCCTGTCTTATCCTGTGTTTTCCAGTTAACAGTCCTGCTTAAATGAACTCCAACTACGAAACCGAGCTTAACCATTCCTTTTTCATCAACATTTTTATATAAATAACAGTGATTTTAATAATAATTTGAAATAGAACGAGGAGAAAAAAACGTAATTAAACTATGTAACTTAAAGGTTTTTTTGTGTACTAGTAACTATAAAAGAACAAGTATAAGGATACCTGTAAAAGTAAAAGTAGCTCGAGAACCACCGCCGTCATAATATTAATATTATATAAGTTTCAGCAGTACAAGAGTAGTAACGGCACAATTAGATGTTTCTTTCATGATGATTTGGAGAAGATTCAAGGAACAACCCGTTATCACTTAGCACCCGTTCGAGAATTACTGTATGAACATGATCCTGCAAGAATGGAGTTTTGCGATTGGTTTTTAACGGAAACCACACAAAATGTCAATTTTATTAATCATGGTACCTTAAACAGAAATTCCATTACAAACCATCATAACACACACATCTGGACCGAAGACAACCCCCACGCAAAAAAAAAACATTTTTAACGTCAAAAAAATTTTAAAGTCAATGTTTGGGCAGGAATTGTGAATATGATCGCGCTTCAGCTCATTATCATAATGAAATAGGAGAATATCTCTTTGATAGGTATTCTTTACGTTGGATTGGAAGGGGCCCTGATGCGCCTATTTCTTGGCCACCCAGAGGAGCAGATCTTAATCCAATTAACTTTTGCTTCTGAAGTTTTATAAAAGAATACGTATATTATGTACCAATTATAAACAAATAACAACTAAGGAATAGAATCCTGAATAGAAGTTTCAAATCGATTTCGCCAGAAGCCCATGATTTTCCAAAATATTCGATTTTCCTTTTAAAAACGGTGTTGCATGTGTTTTCAAACAAACAATATAGGACAGTTTAAACATTTATAAAATCCACCACATATTTGTAAGTGGTTAAATAAAATTATAGAGACTTGGTAATTATATGAAAATTTAGAGGTACTCAGAAATTTTGAAACATATTAAAAAAAAGTCGCATCTCGATAAAAACTGGCTTATTGAAAAATGAATAAAAAGCAAAAAAGTTTTAAAACATTCTGTTTAACTAATGGTACCACAATAATAATTTGGTTCTAACGTATACAAAGATTTGGCGGGGTCTAAGGGAACAAAATCCCCATAAAATCTTTATGGGATGTACAAATTTCACTGTTATTTTTTTTAAATATCCCTGCTAGAAGAATGCCATATATCCATTTTCAATATAAAATCTCTAACATTTTTCGATATAATGGAAAACATTGATTCTCATTTTGCAACTTCAAAGAGCTGTAACTTTTTTATTTGCACATTTGCACTAAGGTAAAATAGGTTTAATGGAACTATTGTTGGTTTCAGAATATGCGATTTAATTTATGACCTACCTTTTTGTTACACCCTGTATATTTATTTTTATCATATTTTTAACTTAATAGAACTTTAATAAAACTAAAAAATAGTTTTGAGTATCGTATTTTATTTATTTTAACATTTAATAAATTTAAAAATAAAATCCCTACAATAAATTAAATAGTTTTTTCTTTATTGCCCTAAAACATCTCATTATTTAGAACAAACAAAACTAAAACAAAACTTTCAGCCTCATTACGGCTTAATATCGAACGTCAAATAAAGCTGCTGGAGTCCGGGATTTCAAATACTTCCCTTTCCTGTGGAGAATACGTTTTATCTTTAATAAATAAGTTAAAGTTGTTGTCGTAGGGCTTATTTAAGTTATTAGCCCGAAGTCTCTGCTTTCGAATCAACATCAAAAATATATAACTTTCCATAAGGTAAAGGAGAATTTCGGATAAAGCTGTCTTTGGTGGCATTCGCTTTGTAGACTTTAAATATTTTAGGTTTGTTGTCTAACATACCAACCTTTCATTATACAATAATTACAATATTAGAAGTAGATTAATCCTTCGTAATAAACCTTTAAATTATTTAATTTTCATTATAGTACATCTTATATCCAGTACTTCTAAAACACCATAGAAACCATATAAACAGACCTTGTCTAAGGTCACTACCAGGTTTCCCTTATTTTCTCTTTTATTTCTTCTAATAACTTAACGATTATTTATATTGGTTGCGAGAAAGTCACCAATCAAGATATTACAAGTTTTAACACTTCTATTGACTATGATTATATATTTCTTGGCGATAATCCAACTCAGCATCTGTCTGTTATCATCATCATCGTCCAGCCTTAAGAGACCACTGCTGAAATATTCCTCTTCCTCGTGTTTCCAGGCCGTCTTTCTTGCGCCGATCTCATTTTTTTTTTCTTAAATCGCCATTTTATCGTGTATGTGGTCGATCGACGCTTTTCTTTCTTCTCTTTTTCTCCATTTCAATGCCAAAATTTTCGGTTTTCTACTTTTTGTTTTTATTCTCAGATGAAGCTGTAGCGTATATATGAAGTTATTTTATTATTACTACCGATGACGAAAAAGATTTGATTTCACGTCAATTGCTTCTAGTTAGTCGCTCTGATGAGTCCTGCTAGGTCGAAATGCATTTAAGCGAATAGTAAAGGTACTTATATTTAAAGTCAAATCTTATTTTGTGTATAAAAAATCAGTTCACGAAAGGTTTTTGCTCAGATGTATCGATATGTCGTAGAATGCAATTTTATATTTCGCATGTTGGTCCATTTAGAATTTGTTTGCTTTTAAAATTCCAAAAGACACATATTTAGGCAATACTCTTAATTTTGGTTTCGAACACTTAGAAGTCTTTGGTTTATATCTATTGTTTTTAAACCAGATCCTATTTCACTACATGAATCAATTTACAGGATTTTAAATATACTCTTTATATATTTCGCTCCTCTGCTCACACCACGGAGCTGAATACATATATTTTATTAGGGTTTCGGTTATTTTAAGTAAACATTTCTCATCTTAAAGTTATCTGCTGATTACAGTTTTTTACTTAAATATGTGCCAATTTTATTTGCATGTGCCAAATCAAGATCAATATCAATATTTTTGCTATAACTCTGGACGCCCAAGGAAATTTTAGGATCATTGAAATCAACATGGATATGGGTATTCTATAAAACAATTAACAGACAAACCAACGTTGCATTTTTGGCACATTGCTTGTACAGATGTTGTACATCAGTCACCAGCACATTGCCTTCTACTGCTTGGTGTAACGAAATGATCGATGCGATTAAAACGAAGATTTGCCAAGTTCTGTGTATGTAGACTAGGTCTTCCTATATATAAGGGAGGACTTCCATATCTTTCGGAGATATGAAAGTCCTCCCTTAGAATTCCTATAAAACAACGTATTTCTTTAGATGTAATGCATGGGTCAGTGTGGTTTACAAATTGTGCACATCGTTGGGTTTCTTCTGTTAAGTAATTTACTGTTTTATCATTAAAAATATGCTGAAGACATCAAGACATCACAGATTTTCATACCTAAAATAATCTTCTGAGAACGAAAAATTCGCAAAGTGTAAATCTCCTTGCCCCAAGCACATGTTTTCATTATTAAATATTTTCGTTCATTTTGCCATAGTTGAAACGATGCTCTAGTTTCTCCACTACTATTTGTGATTCTAATAAAAAATAAATTTTAAACCTAAGCAAATTAAAAAATTACTGGTTATACTTACCTTTGTCTGCACTTCTTCGTTGTCAGTACCGATCCTTTCATTGCTGAAAAGTTGTATTTCTGCTTGCGCTTGTAGGTGCCTACCTGTAAAAATAAACAATTATAATATGTAAGTATGTCATTATTTGTACATCTAAGCAACTTTTAGTTTATTTATGAATCCATCTTCATTTTAATTCGCAGAATCCTAGTCTGGCGGTCAGTTACTCAACGCATATGCGTTGAGTTACCGTTGCTACTACCCATTTTCCTGTCTTTTGATTTCTTTTTGTTTGTTCTCCTGAAGAAGCTACATACAATTGTAGCGAAACGTCGAGATGAACCCACTTTTGGGTCACTCACAAATGACACGGTCCAAACCCGGAAGACGAATAAACTATAATACCACTATAACTTACTGTATTATTAGGCCCATATACGTATGAACCGATATACCTAGATGTTTTTCCATTTTTTACGAGACTTTTTAATCCATAGATTTTTAACATTGATTAAACGAACGGATCAATTTTAATTTATTTCACGATAAAGAATTGTTTCATATTATTTTACATATCACTTTTTAACAACATTCCTAATTTTAATGAACTTAAAAAATGTATTTTGTATACAAATAAATGTAATCATATGTTATAATCAAGAGATTTTCATCCCAATGTTTATATAATCAATAATACAAAACTACTAAATAAAGCATATCAACTAATTGTTTAATTTTTTCTGTTACAGTCGTTATGGATTTCGTAGAGTAGACTCCTACAGTTCGAGATTAAGAGCCGGATCCCAGAATTGGTCCTTTGTGTTCGATCCAGCAGGACGGCTGTGTTATTATTGGTCCATGGTTGTCTCATTAGCCTTCCTTTACAATTTTTGGGTCATAATTTACCGATTTGCCTTTCGTGAAATAGACGGTAAGTAACAAATTGCTAGTTTATTTTACTAGAACTTTAAATATAGTTTAGTTATAGTTTTCTATTAGTTTTCTACTAAAAAACTATTTCTGTTTTTTTTATATACATTTTTAACAATACTAATTTGTTTGAATATCAAAGTTGTTATTGTAACAGCCATAGTTGTCTAAATCTATTACTTTCATTTCGCCTAAACGACGAAGATATTGTAAATGTAGCAATAACTCCTAAATTATAGCATTTGGATACAGGGAATATTAATGAAAAATAATCAGTATTATTTAACAAATTTAAAAAGCAAAAAATATACAAGGTTCTAGTTAAAATGATAAAATTAATTAAATTTCCAGAAAAACGAAAAATATGACAACAATGTAAATACCACGATAATATGGGCCGTATTACAAAACCTTATAAAAATCGTGCAAGTTGTTTCCGAGATAAATGAGCCGTTTCGTGTCTAAATCTCAGTCTGTATATCTTACAACAGGAGTGCTCAAACGGTCGATCGCGATCGACTGGTCGATCGCGAGTGCTTTTTGGGTAGATCCTGAGAAGAAAAAAAATTTTAAGTAGGTAGGTAACTAAACTACTGTCAGCAGAGTTAAACGTTTTTATTAATACTGAACTATACAAATACATAGAACGCTTGACTAAGCATCATTGCAATTCAAAGAAGTGGGACAACAAAATACTGTCCACACAACATATTTTATATTTACATATATTAACTAATTATTTTAATAATTCAATATTTATTATAATTATTAATCAAATTTGGGATGATATTCTATCAACTACAAAAATGTATTACGTAATAAAATAACACTGCTTGCAGCAAAAGGTGGCTTTATCAAAGGAACGCGCGGCACTTGTCAAAGAAAAGCCGTGTTGTTTCTAGACGAGAGACAGTACAGTCTAGTTTCGGGCGGCGCGTTTGACGGGAACATTCGAGACTTTCGTTCACGCCGATATAAATGTTGCGCCTGCAGGAATTGGAGTTATTCTGAATTGTAACTTGATAGCGATCCTACGTCGATACTAAGTTTATTATTACAATCAGGAAAATGAGTGCAGTGAAGAAATCTAAAACGTATCATTTTAATAAGGATTGGGAGGAAGAATTTTTCTTTTCTATGGTGAAGGATAAGTTCATTTGTGTTATTTGTCATGCGTCAGTTGCAATACCTAAGCGTGGTAACGTAAAGAGGCATCATAAAACGGTTCATAAAAACTATGAAAAGGATTTTCCGCCACAGAGTGAATTAAGAAAACGAAAAGTAAGTAATTTGATATTTTGTTTGAAAAAAGAACAATCCATGTTCACAAGACCAGCCACACAATCAAAAGCTGCTACGATCGCGTCATTTAAAATATCTCATATTTTGGCGAAACACAAGAAACCATTTGAAGATGGATCGGTGGTGAAGGAAGCATTTATTGAAGCGGGTGAGACTTTATTTGGAGATTTTAAAAATAAAACAGAAATCATGTCTGCTATTCTCACTCGGACGAGATAACTTCATTTACTTTATTAAAGGTATTTTATACCAAAATTCAGAAGTATTGATGTTTTTTTTAATTTTCTTTCGTTGCCTGAAGTAATTGCGATAAATCAAAATTAGGTAGTTGATTTCTAAAATGCGATTATCTCGAAAACTGTTGAGTTTTGAAGATATTGAGGTATACATTTTTTGTTAAAATAATGTATCTTTAATATTTTTTATTAAAAATACCAGTAATTTAAAGAGCAAAAAACTTACGTGCAAATGTGGCACATGTGGCGCCCTCTATCACCTACATCAAAGTATACATTAAATTTTAATTTCATATATTCAATATTACACAGTTGTTAATTTTTATACATAAAGGTGCACAAACATAAAAGTTATAGCGAAAAATAAAATTTTAAATTTCAACTTTAACACCCTGTATCTTTCCTAATATCCACATTTTATTAAAGCAACTTGACTTAAATCGCAATATTTCAAAGTGTAAAATCTACGGTTTCGTTTTGTACAATTACTTAAGGACCACCCTGTATAATTAGTACATGAATGAAGTGGTTTAAAAGAAAACGTATTCGTTTATGGAATATTATAGCTCCAAACATAATTTATTACTAAAAAACGTCGTTTAAGAATAAGGGTCTCTAGACATAGTACTGAAAATAGAGGCTAGTAATAGAAAAATTTAGCATGCCACAGTGTTGTAGCATGCAACTGTTTGAAACATATTTTGTAGAAGATTATAAACAATTATAATTTTAAGAACATTTTAAATATAAAATAGTAAATGGCAAGGCTTAAATGAAAATAATAATTATTAAACTTTTTTTTTTGAACCTATTCTCTATCCTTCCATTGTTGGATATAGGTCTCCCCCAGTTCTCTCCATCTTTCCCTATCTTGAGCTGTTCTCTGCCATGTGGGACCTCCTTGTTTCCTGATGTTTCCTGATGTCAAAGTTAAAAATAAGAAATAACATAGTCAGTAAAAACAGTCAACTCCAACACTCCGCTGTTGGACTAAAAAATAATTAGTTAGTACAGAATTACTAAAAGATAATGAAAATATTAAAATTGCACTTAAGAATGTGTCAACGTTGAACAATTTTTATAACAAACAAAAAGATAAAACACCCCAGCTACCACAATCTGATGTGATCTAAAGTATTTCTTGTGCCGATTATAGTTTACATAATATTGGCGAAACCAGTAGACCACTTAAGGTCGAATTATGTCTCACAAAAGCAACTGCAGGTTACATCCAGAGAAATGTAACTACAATTTTATGTATAGAACACAACAATAGACAAAGAAAGTTTCTAGAAATTACATTCATAGCTTAAACTCCTTTAATCATAAGGAGTAATAAAAGAAGTTAATAAGAAACAGATATACAGCACTCCAATGCTATTCTCCCAATCGGTGGTTGGATATCATCATCACTATCTTTCCTTTATCTACTGCTGCTCTAAAAAGTTCTATAGAACTGCATTTAAACCAGTCCCTTAAATTCTTCAACCATGACATTCTCCTTCTTCCTATACTCCTTCATCCTCTTATCTTTCCCTGTATTATCAGCCTTAGCAGTTCATATCCTGTCCTCTCATTACGTGTCCCAGATATTGTCTTTCTTATTTTTATTGTGTTTTATTATTTCGCATTCTTTGCCCATTCCTCGCAATACTTCCGTGTTAGTTTTTTTCTGTGTCCATGCTATTCTAAGCATCCTCCTGTAACACCACATGTCAAAGGACTGTAAGTTATTTATGTGTTCTTGCTTTAATGTCCAGCTTTTAAGTCGATATCGCAGTATCGAAAACACGTAGCATCTCAGTGCTCTTACTCTGAGTTCTAATCTAAGATCTTTGTTGCAGAAAATTGTTTTCATTTTTACAAACGCATTTCTTGCTATTTCTATCCTGGTTATTATTTCGGTTGTTTGATCATTATTGTCGGAAATCCAGGTTCCTAGGTATTTGTATTTATCAACCCTTTCTATCGGTACATTTCCCAAATGTATGTTGGTTCGTATATTTGTTTTCTTTGCACAGAAACTGTTTGTTTTGTTTAGCAGTAATTGGAGTTGTTCAACAGAGCTTGCCATAATCACGGTGTCATCTGCATATCTTATGTTGTTAATAGATCTTCCAATAATTATAATTCCTTCACTTTCAGATAGTAATGCTTCTTCAAAAATGACTTCACTCCTCTCCTGATTTCAATTTCTGGACTGGGTTCATTATCTATTACGATTTGTGCTCTTTGATTCCAGTAGAGGTTTGTTATCATTCGTAAGTCCCTATGGTCTATGTTTTTTGTCTATTGAATTTGGGCTAATTTTTCATGTATTACTTTGTCAAATGTTTTTTCAAAATCAACGTAACAAACATGCACATCAACAGTCATATCCATGCATCTTTGAGCTAACACATTAAAAGCAAATAACGCTTCTCTGTTTCCTAGCCCGTTTCTGAACCCAAACTGACTATCATCTATTTCTTCTTCCAGTTTTTTATATATACGACCATGTATTATTTTCAGAAATATCTTGAGAATGTGACTTATTGGTGATATTGTTCTGTATTCACTGCAGTTTTTAGCGTTTGTATTTTTTAAGGATAGCACAAAAGATAAAGTACAACAACCATATACACAAACAAATTTTAACATAATCCATCTTAATATTGTTCTGAAGCTATTTTCTTGTGGCATTGTAAATTAATTACTATTTAACTGGGAATAAGCCACAATTAAAGATAAAAATACGTTTATCACGTTTCAATTTCCACTTCGGAAATCGTTCTCGGAGAATCGAAAAAAAAAAGAGAAAATCGGAGAACGATTTCCGAAGTGGAAATTAAAACGTCATAAACGTATTTTTATCTTTAATTGTGGCTTATTCCCAGTTAAATAGTAATTAATAATCCATCTTGAATCTCACTTTTTTATTTTTAAGATTACATGATGCTTTTTACAATATATAACGGCATACGATACATAAATTAATAGTATTTTCTATGATGACACTAAAATAAATTTTTTAATTCGCACTTTGATGCTTCAATACTTAGTAGTAAAAGATCACTGGTAATAACAGGAAAAAGACCAAATTTCATTAATACCCTTCATTCCCTTGATGTGCTTTGTCTTGCTGGAGTCTATTAACGACGATGTGCCTTTTGGGTCATCGTGTGTTAACATCTAGTTCTTTTAAATAATTTTTAACTTAGAATACGACTTTATAAATAATAGAAGTGTTTGTTAATAATACTACTACTACTAATAATACATAATTTTAATGACGTTACGTCTGTCTTTATTATAAAACTTCACACTCTTGTAAAATCTACGGCAAACAATTACATCTTATTGTAAGTACAATATTGCTATAAGATCTTATCAACATACTACGACCATCATGATTTATTACAGTCTATTATACAGATAAAAAGTATTTTCTTTCACCTACAATTGCTGTAATCTCCAATACTTCCGTTTTGTGTAATTTATAGATATATTATAGAAACATTTCAATTTATTTATATATTTTTATTTTATGGTCAGTTTTATATTTAAAATTTTCTTTAAATTTTGTTTTTTCAGGGAACACAATATTAGTGTGGTTCTGTTTGGACTACTTTGCCGATTTTCTATATCTAGTCGACATAATGTTTCACTTCCGAACGGGATATTTGGAAGACGGCGTCCTCCAAACGGACTCTACTAAACTGCGACATCACTACATGAACTCCACCACATTCTACATTGACTGCTTGTGCCTCCTACCGCTCGACTTTCTATATCTCTCCGTTGGATTCAACTCGATCTTGAGGTCGTTTCGTCTGGTAAGTGCATATCTGTATTAGTAATAAAAGTTTTAGAATAATTCCACACAACAATTATTGTTATAATTTTATTAAAATTCCTTTATAAAAGGTATACATTTAAACACCCTATCGGGCTACATCACAGAACGTTTAAAGAATTAATGGTCTATCATCAGTGCTATCTTCGCTATCTTCGCGTCACTGTTTCAGGAAAATTTAGTTTTAAGGTACTGACATTTTTCACCATAATTTCAGGTATTAAATTGTTTCTTTGTCGCCAATTTTTCACGTCGTAATTTTTATCTGATGGAATATCAGATCACTCAACTCAAGGGACTAAAAAATACCCCAAGTGCTGAAAGAGATTAGGTGAATTCATACTACTCTACAGTGGAGTGCCAAAAGAAAATATGGCCAAAGAAGGTGTAGCCTTACTTATACACCAAAGGCATAAAAATCACGTCGAAGAGTGTCAATATATAACAAAAAGAATAGTAACAGCAAAAATAAGAATGGAGAAGGAAGACCTGAACATCATATACGTCCCAGAAAATAACAAGCCTCAAACAACGAGGGAAGAGATTTACAACCAATTAGAACAAGTAAAAGATCAAATCGCAGAAAAGATGACAATATTGGAAGATTTTAACGCATAGGCAATCAAGTAATACCCGTCATTAAACAAAAACATAACGAGAATGTTAAGAACGAAAATGGAGAACTGATAATCGACTTCTGCACGATGAACGAACTAAGAATAAACAATACATTTTTCTACCACAAAGATCAACACAAATATACATTTAATAACACCCGTGGACAAATATCTATAATAGATTATGTTATAACCAAGAGAGATATACATCTATCAGAAATAATCGACGTAAGATGCTTCAACTCAGCAGATCTACGAAATACTCATAAAGGAAAAGAATATCAAAGAAAATCGCTGGGAATAAAATATTAGAAAACGATAACATCGAGGAAAGCTGGAAAAACTCAAAAATAACATAATTAAAGCAGCAACAAAGTGACTTGGAGAGAGGAAAGTAACGAGTAAGTAACACTAATATATCAAAAAAGGAAACACCATGGTTTAAAGAGGAAGTGAAGACAAAATGTAAAGAAAAGAAGAAAGCCTTTTTGCAATACAGAACACAACAAACACAACAGTCATATAGACACTATAAACGAATCAGAAATAAAACAAATACTTTAGTTAGACAAATAATAAAGGAACACTGGCAGAGTTTCTCAAAACAGATGGAACACTACTTCTACGGAACATAAAAAGAAATATGAAGAATGGTTTACAAAAAAAAAAAGAGATGAACAAACCAATAAAAACTAAACACATTCAGAAGGAAACATGGGTAGACTGCTTTCGATACCTACTTGTTAAAGGAGACGATAATGAACCACCAACACCAGAGGTGAAGTCAAATAAAGTAATAAATATTAAGAAAGAAGAGGTAAAGGAAACATTAAGGAAATTTAAAAAAAGAAAATTACCAGGAGAGGACAGAATATCGAACGAAGTCCTAAGGTACGGAGGACCAGATTTAACCAAAAAACTATTAAAACTAATCCAAAAAATAATAAAACAAAACAAAATTCGTCAAGAATGGAGATCAAGCATCCTAATAACTCTCTTCAAAAAGGGAGACAAATCAGACCCGAAAAATTGCAGAGGAATTAATTTATTAAACACAACACTATAATTAACAACCAAAGTAATAACAAATAAATTGAATTAAATTATAACACTAGCAGAAAAACAACAAGGTTTTAGGTCGGGAAGATCATGCACCGACGCTATATTTATAATAAGGCAAGTGCAAGAGAAATTATTAGAATAAAACAAACCGACATATCTATGTTTCGTGGACCTTACAAAGGCATTTGACCGGATAAAATTAAAAGACGTTATCCACTTACTGTTGTAACGAATATATTTTGCTTACCTCAGGGTAAGAACATGGGGTAGAAGATTGGGCAAACAAAATAAATCGAAACAAGTGCGTACGGCACTCAGTTGATTGTTGGAAAGCTGGGTCGTGGATAAGTTGAAGATATGGGGTTGAATTGGGGTATCTACAAAATGAAAACAAAAGGATACTTACATAAATGGCAGATAAATTTACCTCTAGCTATTTTTCTTTTCTTGGACGCCGCTTCGAAGAAAACTTCCTGCTGGGAGAAAGAAAAAAAATTCTTCTTCCTTACAATCTAAAATACACACAAGGATTAGGAGACTTTCTAAATTAAAACACAAAATGTTCAGAGAAACAAATTGAACGTTTATTCTGGTCTCAAACAAACAGTTATGCAAAATATAGATTACAAAAGAAACATACTATATCATAATACAAAATAAACAAACTTACATGTTTTTGTTTACATCAAAGATTGCTACAAAAATTCCAATGATTTCTAGGTTATAATATGGCCAATTTAGATTATCAAAATTTTATGGATATCCTTTTTATGAAAAGTATTATTGAATCTAACCCTTATATATGGAGTATCTTTTATATAAAATAATCAAAATAAATTTTGTCTTATAACAACAATGGATTAAAGCAAAATGTCATCTGTCAACATAACAATTTAAGGCAGATTAAATTATGACATTTTTATCTATGACAACATAATATAAATCTTTAATTATTACAAATTGTATTAATGAAAGCAATTATTAATAATGTCCATATAACTTGGAAAGATTAATATATTAAAAGTTACCTTAAATTTTTTTTTACAATCACTTAACTTTGAAACTTGTTATATCACTGGGGAAGCTAACTCGGACAAAACTCTCAAACTGGAAAACAGCAACCATCAGGAATCATTTCCACACTCCGGGACGAACGATCAAACAGGCCGGTTAAGGAATCAAGCTAGCATTTGGAACACCTTACACCACACTTCGCAAAAGCTTCCGGCATTCATTCAAATCTTCCGGTGACTACCATACCATAGGTAAACGATATAAAATGAAGTAATCTGTTCAAAGACGGCAATTAAAAACCAAGAATATCTTCATTTCTTTTTCTGGTAATAAAACATTACCAAAAAAATAAACGATTGAATCGAAAAAGTCGATTCAAATCGATATGACTCTCCCCTTCGGTTGATTAAGCTTGACTGCTGCCACAGATCACCTACCTCCCTAGATGTTCCACGACAATACTTTAGTTGGATATGAAATTCAGCGCTCCATAAGATTAGTATCGGAACTAATTCAAGCGAGAAATTACGCGGGAAATTCAAATTTTAATTTTGGTGGGAAAATTTAAATAAAGTTAAAAATTTTTAAATATAATTTGGTATATTTGAAAAAAAAATGCATGACATTTTTAATTTCAAATATACACAATACAATTTAGGAAAAATAAAACAAAATGTAATTTATTTATTTATTTAATACTTGTAAAACAACTTTGTAATTTAATATAGAATAAAAATATGCTATTATCACTGAAAATTGTACAATTTTATGGAAAAAGCTTACAAAAAAGTCAGAAAAATAGCAATTTAAAATTTACTGAAATTACATAAATCGTCAATATCACAAAATAAAAAATAATAAAATACACAATGTATTGCAAAATTTAAATAAATTGCATAATAAATCCTTACGAACTAATACATTTTAATATAAGTTTCTGCATGTGATACTCAAATATATATTTATACAAATTGTTTAGTTACTTGTACATAACACTATTCGTTAAGAAACTCTTCTACTGAATATGATCTTTCAGATAGATAGGATTTTGTTCTTTTACGGAACTCAAGGAAAGAAGTTGCAGATTTAAGTTCATCAATCAGTTATTTGTTCTCTAATATCAAATATTTATTGGACTCACCATACAAATGTAAGCTAGGAATTGCATTTTTATACAATTTATGACTCCATGAAGAAACAAACTTATCTTCAAAGTGTCTGTGGCAGATTCGTTTTGTTTTATAAACTGTAGGTACTAGCATTCATCATCTAAATTAGGATTATTTATAACACTAAGCCACTTCCTAAATCGTGTAATGTCTTCATCGTGGATTTGGAAAGGTATGTCTAATTAATGACGAATTAGTACATTGTAGGATACAACATTTATTGTGAAAAACCATATTTAACTGATTATTATTAATCTGCAAAATACTATTTGAACACCGCCAGGAACATTTAAAACGTAGATCACTGAGGTAGGTGATTTGTTTTGTAATTTACAAACTAACACTAACAAAATCAAAATATAGACGCTAATATGACAATTGGCGATTGACAATTATAATTCTTTTCTTAGTTGTGTTCTAAACCTAAACTGCAGAGTAAAAGTAGAGACAGAGTAAAGCGACATCTGAAGATTAGTATCGGTACTACAAATGACATTAAGTTTAATTTGACCTTGAGCTACCTACGTGAAACGTCTAGTTATTAGTGGTCTGTGACTGCTGCTTTCTTCCAATTCCGAAAGCCGAATCTTCACCCGCTTTTCCCCGCAGTTAGCCTCTCATCCACAAACTTGAACAAGACTCTTGACTTCACACAACCTTGGAATTCCAATCCTTATGCATGGTAACAAAAATTGCCTGATTTAGCGATAATTTTTCTAAGAAACTATTTTTAAACGAATATTTGTTGGCTAGTGTAAACAGAAATCGTTCTCAACGGCGAAGAATTATTGCGTATTTAAAAATCTCGACTTTCATAAAATACAAAACATTTTTAGCATACCAGGGGCGTACTATGACAATTTAAATACGAATTTATAGACATTAAATATAAAACGCTACACTGTACAGAACGATCGAAAACATCTACCAAAACAACACAATAAAAGTAAAAGTAGAAGAAGAACTAACCGACTCTAATGAAGCTGGCACTGGGGTAAGTCAGGAAGATTCATTGAGTCCTCTATTGTTTAACTTGATTATGGATGAAATAATAAAAAATCTCTTCCCCACTAGGAAGACGATCAGTAAGAAGACCACGAAAACGATGGAACGACAACTTACTGGAGGCACATTGAAAAGCAGACAGTCATGTCTATATAAAAAAGAAGCAGAAGAAGTCATATTTATTTCTTAAACGACTGTCCCACTTTTATAAAAAGCATCAAAACTTAGTATACTTATTCCTCCTGAAATCCAATAAGTATAGCTATGACCTACATATCGGCACATAAACTCCGTAGGTATTGAGAATATTTATTACCATTTTAATATAAGCATTAATAAAAAGTCTTCATTATTTAAATTATTCCATAAAATTTATTTCTTGAAGAAACCCTGCAACATCATTACAATACACTAAATCATCCTCTTTTGAAAATTGACTTTCTTGCCTTGCGCGAAAATATTAGATTCGAATATTCTTCTTTACCAAAGTCTACTGTTTTATTCTTGATCATAAGCAATTGAGCCTTAAAATATGGTAGCTCTAAATCTCAAACAAGGTTATTAATATTAGATTGCTTTAGAAAGTAAGGTTATTTTGACGGACTTATAGATCAAAATAAAGTGTACGAAAATGAGAAGGGCATTTAGTAAGAAACTCAATTAAGTCTGTGGACTTACTATTATAAATAATTTGTCTCAAACATCTTCTCGGTATTTCTTGAAAGTACTGAAAGTGGAATACCTTTTTCCCAACGAACTGATCTATTCTCATAAGCGATGTTCGGATATACTGAACTTCACTCCAAAGAATTGAAATTACAAAAGGCATAGATTTGTGACTTCCTTCTAGCCAAACTCTTAACGTTTTTGAGCAACTGGGACAGCAGTTTGAGTAATTTTGACATCCAATTTTAGGTGGCAATTATTTTTGAATTCATTTACAAATGAGCATCACAAAAATCAAGTCGGAAGACTAATTACGGAATCCACTTATACTTGTATTCTGATTTTTTTTTTGCTTATTTTTACACCAATTCTAAAATAAATTCATTAGCGATTAAAAGAACAATATTGTTAAAAAAAATAAGGCCAAAATACTTATCGGAAAATGATATCACAAGGTTTAAACTTAAATTTAGGTCCTTGGTAAATTCAATGAATTCAGAAGACCTATTTTGTTCAGAATGATCCAAAAAATTGTTTTTTAATTATGTATTTATGAAATTTAAATTATTTAAAAATACAAATAGTTTTAAGTACTGTAATTGTCACTTTATCACTCGTAAATACATAAAAAAATTTTAGTAATAGTAATATGTAGTAGTAACAGTTCTATTAATGCTTTCTTTTCTCTGTTTCAAAGGTAAAAATCTACCGATTTTGGGCGTTCATGGACCGCACGGAACGACACACCAACTACCCCAACCTCTTCAGATCCAGCAGTCTCATCCACTACCTCCTGGTGATCTTCCACTGGAACGGTTGTCTGTTCCATATAATACTAAAAAATGACGGTTTTGGTTCTAAAAACTGGGTGTACAGTGATTCTGAAAGTACAGACTATGTGAAAGCTTATTTGCAGAGTTACTATTGGTGTACGTTGGCGTTGACAACCATCGGGGATTTACCGAGACCTAGGAACAAAGGGGAATATCTTTTTGTGATATTTCAGCTGCTGTTTGGATTGTTGCTGTTCGCCACTGTTCTAGGACACGTAGCTAATATTGTGACATCTGTGTCGGCGGCCAGAAAAGAATTTCAGGGTAAGTTTAATTAACTACTATAATTTCTTTGAAAATATTTTGTTCCAACCATAAAATTAAATGCCATTTAAAACCCCAGTAAATATTTAAACACTTTTAATTAATATTAAACTATATATTTCTCATAACATCAAATTATTTTATAAACATTTTTGTTCTTATTTAAATTAATAACGAAGCAGAATCAAAATACTGCTCCTGTTATTATTGCCTATTCTAAATACCATCGTATAACAGCAAACTATTTTTAGCAAGATCCTAAACTTCGGATCTCTCTACACATGATTTATATACACTCATGCCACTATCATTCCTCGCTTCTGTAGATAGTACCAGAACGGGTATCTTGGTACAATGAGATTTGGTCACAAAACGTGTTTATATAATAAATATTATGATATTCACAGTTAACGAGACGGTCACGGTGACTAATATCTGGTAATTTAACAACGTTCAATTTTAGGAACGGTGAAGTATGAATTTCCAAATGTATTTTATGTTATTATCTACTCATTTCTTTTTTTTTATTATTATAAAGGGTAGAGTCGAATAAGAATGTGAACATTTCCCCATGGGAAACTTGACCCCAACTCTTAAGGTATTGTTCGTTATCACAAATCATGAAAATTCGCTAAATTTTAGTACAAATTATTAACACACATCAAAATTTAATAAAATGTCAAAAATTATTTTTTGGATATCACTCGCTTAATTTTTATTTAATTAGATTTCTTCTTTTTTTAAATTAAAGGTTTTTTGTGTTGTACAAAAACATTTAAGCAAAAATAAGGGTTAAATTTAAAATGGTGGGAGACGCCTATACAAAAATAACAAAAAATATAGATAGCGCCAAAAAACTATACAGTGTGTAAAAGCCAAATGGAGTAAATTCATTATTTAGGTTACTGTACATATTTTTAAAAAATCCCGAAACACGTCAAATTTAAATTATAACTTGACATTCTTTAACGTGAAAATGCAACCCCTACCTTCAACCCCCTTAGAATAACAGGTACAACTCCCAATTTTTAAAATAGGAAGTATAGGCTTGTGATATATCGTTTGAAAGGTCTTTTCATTCTCCATTCAAAAATGTTGTCGCTTTCAAGTTTATTAAGATTAATTAAGATAAAATAAATTAAAATCATGTGGTTACAGAAATTCGCTAAAATATACTCAAAACTTATTTCCCGTTTAGGTCTTGATAATGAGAAAGTGAACAAAAACCATAGCAATGTGGTTTTTAGATGGTAACCATTAAAAAACTTTAAATAATTTCCGTGGCAACGTTATTTTAACACGCATTAGTAAATTGTTTTATTTAAGTTGTGAGTATTTTAATTTAAGTAAAAAGTTCGTTCAATTCAATTCTGAAAAATGGTTAGATTAACGGAAATGCATAAAATAACAGTTTTAAAAATAACCGGTTACGGAGATAACCTCCGAACACAACAGGAAGTAACTCGCCTATTTCATGAGAAATTTCCTAATTGACCGCCTATATCCCAAGAAACAATAAGTAAAATAGAGAAGCAGTTTCGCGAGTTTGGTCGTCATGTAAGGCGGATAAAAAAAAAAGCAGCTGCCAATGCACTGAGTGATGAACTTAAATTAGATGTGTTGCTTGAGTTTCAGGAAAATCCACATACATCGAGTAGACAGGCATCCACTACATTCAATGCTAGCCATACATGGATAGTAAACTTATTAAAAGAAAATAAATTGCATCCCTATAAGATGATACCTACTTAGCAGCTCATGGAAGACGATTTTGATAGGAGAACTTTTTTTGTGAGCAAATGATGGACATGTTGGATAACAATATTATCCAATTAGGAGACGTTATGTTTTCTGATGAGTGTACTTTTTTAATTAACGGTCATGCTAATCGGCAAAATTGCCACTACTGGGCCACGGAAAATCCTCACTGGATGAGAGAAGAACAGACTCAATACCCTCAAAAGGTTAATGTAAAAACCGCATTACTATGGTTTTTGTTCACTTTCTCATTATCAAGACCTAAACGGGAAATAAGTTTTGAGTATATTTTAGCGAATTTCGGTAACCACATGATTTTAATTTATTTTATCTTAATTAATCTTAATAAACTTGAAAGCGACAACATTTTTGAATGGAGAATGAAAAGACCTTTCAAACGATATGTCACAAGCCTATACTTCCTGTTTTAAAAATTGGGGGTTGTACCTGTCATTCTAAGGGGGTTGAAGGTACGGGGTTGCATTTTCACGTTAAAGAATGTTAAGTTGTAATTTAAATTTGACGTGTTTCGGGATTTTTTATAAATATGTACCTAACCACAGTAGTAGTTAGTAACCTAAATAATGAATTTATTCCATTTGGCTTTTACACACTGTATATATGATGTATGATGATCATTAAATCTATGCTCAAAAATTTTTCAAAATTTTTAAAGTGGTACAATGCAGTTAAAAATTGAAAAAACCCTTTTTGCTGTTTTATCGTCGTTTATTAAGTTACATTTTCAGTTAGTGGATCGCTATTCTTTTGAACATTATTTAAGTAAAAAGCTGACATATATACCTTTAATTTGAACTCTAGATAAAATTTTTAAACTGTTACAACCAGAGTTCTGTTGATTTAAAAGATAAAAATCTGATTAGAACCGTCGCGTCAGTTGTCCGGCGTTTTCATCGTTCTTTTGGCGTTTCTATTGCTTAGCTTAAGTAGTTTACATGGCCAAATCTAGGATTTAACCTAAGGTCTTAATATCAGTTAAAAAAAATTAGTTAAGTAATATTTTAACTAAAAATATAACACAAACCTGCGAAAAAATTGCGAAATATTCGAAAAACCGAAGATTCTAACTAGATTTTCATCAAAATTATCATAACTCTTGGTCTAAGAGTCCAAAATGGTTCAATTAAGTTAAAGGTTTTGATGTCTGTCATTTACTTAAATAAATTAAAAAAAAAACATTTCTAAACTGAAAATGTAACTCAATAAACGGCGAAAAACGGCAAAAAAACGGTTTTTTTCGATTTTAACTACCTTGTACCAGTGTAAAAATTATAAAAAAAAATTGTAACATAGTATTGATGATTTTAAGTGATATATATTTTTTTGATCTATCCGTATTTTTTTTGTTATTTTATAATCGTTTAAAGTTTTTAAACGCTTAAATCAATTTAAATTTCCTGCTAACCTTCATTTTCGTTCAAATAGTCGAGCACAAAAAGACCTTTCATTAAAAAAAAACATCTATTTTGGTCAAAATAAAGCGAGTTATGGCTAAAAAACAATTTTTGACGTTTTAAGGAATTTTGAGGTTATGTGTCAATATTTTGGGTTAAAATTTAGTGAATCTTAATTTTTGTAATGCCAAACATTACCGTTAGTTGCCGCTAGGATAATTTTAACATTCTTATCCGGGTATGCACTTTAATATAATGCCATTAAACGTATGGAATATACTTTTTGGTTTCATAAAAAAATTAAAAGTTCCTAAACGAAAATAAGTGAAATTCTTAGAGTTTTTAGAGTTAATTTTTAGTTTTATTTAAATGGGAAGCGTTGTCAGGGAAGTTTTATAGTGATTTAAATGGATTTTTGTGTTAGTATTGTTAATTTATTACTAAAGTCAAATCATCTAGTTAAACATATTCAATATCAGCAATATGTTTTTATAGTACTGTATAATAGAAAGTAATCGAGATCGTGTTCTGTAGTTTGCGCTCACGGTGACTACATTTTATTGTACATAAAAGTTTAAAATCACCGTTATTCATAAATCACTGTCACTGATCTCGGCATGGTTTAAAAATACTATTTACTTTCCCTATTCTAATAAGGGTCTCGGACAATTGGCCGAAAACAGTTTTCCGAAAGACAATTCCCCGAACGTAACTCCCCGAATAGACAATTCCCCGAATGGACAATTCCCCGAATGGACAATTGCCTTAATAGACAATTGGCAGGTAAACAATTGCTTAAAAATTTATAAATATTTAAACAGTTATTGCTTTATATGAATTTCCTATATACTACTACGTGCTATTTAAATAGTTATTACTACTTAGATTGTGTTCGACCTAGCTATCTCGTTAATTAATTTATTATTACAATATACATCTTTTTATTCCATGTTCCCTTCACACTTTACTCAGGCTTAGGACTGGCAGCGTACCGCTGGCGTTTAGAACTTGGAATAAACATCCAATTTGTCATTTTTTTGAGATTTTTAATTTTTTTAAACTTTTTTTACAGTTTATTTTAATTTTTATAGTTTTTTAAATTCATTTATGCATATAATCTTTATAATGTATTTTCTATATACTAATACGATAAATTATGTGCTATTCCCTCTTCGCAGGGTAGTAATGTTTTACCAAATTTGCAATACGCTCTGCACAATCTTTGTATTTTTTACGTGTAGGAGGGTCTTTTAAGCCTCCTATATTTTGTTCAATTTGAAGTTCATGTAAGCTTGACTAAAATGGACTGACCAAATGCTACATTTGGTCAGTCCTCTTATACGGTGTCGAAGCATAAACATTAAAAATATCCACCATTAATCGTCTGGAGGCCTTGAAAGAGCAAATGCTGTTCTCGAGCTGCTTGATAACATCAAATGTAGAAAGATGGCCTATTTTGAAAACGTGGTGTGGGGAGACCGATATAATATTCTTCAACTTATTATGATGGGTAAAATCGACGGACGCAGAGGAATTGGTAGAAAGCAGGCTTCTTGGTTGAAGAATATCAGGGAGTGGACAGGTTAAGAAAAAGAAGTAAGCTTTACTCCAGCCAAGTGCCTTTAATAAATCTTTAAATGTTTGGATGGTTTGCGGAAATCTGTTGTTTAAACCCTCGATGCCATCCTTCTATGAAATTGTTTATTTTTGGTAAACTTTATTGGACCCCATCATAACAATTCCACAGATCATGTGAAAATAAGAGTAAACGACGTTGCCTACCTCTTTGTGGATGTTTGATCCAGGTATCTTCAAAATAATCAGTTACTGACTGGGCTCCTGCTGGCAACACATCTTGCTCGCAAATCGTTTCAAACGCCTCCACTACGTCTGCTTCTTCTTCAGATGCAAATCCACTAATGGATGTTAGCGATCACATTTTCCATTAATTCTCTATTTCTTGGAATATGTATCAGAGATTGTATGTCGTTAATCCCTGTCCATTGCCTTATGTTTCGAGGCCAGGACACTTTCTTGCGTCCCATTCCTCTCTTGCCTTCAATTTTACCCTCGATTATAAGTTGGAGGAACTGGTATTTTTCATTTCGCATGATGTGACCTAGATATGCCCTTTTCCTTTTCTTGATGGTTTCGAAAAGTTGGCGTTCTTGGTTTATTCTTTTAAGGACATCTATGTTTGTGATTTTCGCTGTCCATGGTATTTTTAGGATACGGCAATAAAGCCACATTTCGAAAGCTTGTAATCTGTTTATATCCCTCGTTTTGAGTGTCCAGCCCTCTACGCCATATAGCAGCACTGACCACTGACTACGTCTGCAGTAGAAACGAATGCTAAGGCCGCCAATAATCGGTAATAAAAGCAAAATCTGAATCAGTTTAATATCTCTTTTTTCAACCATCTGACTAGATTCTTCTAAAGTGGCTTTAAGTGAAGAAAAATCACCCCCGATGCCTGATTTGGGATATTCTTGTCTTATAGCACGTATCATACGCATTATAAGTTTCTTCTGTCTTGTTAGGTAGTAGTACGTATACTAAAGGAATTGAAGTATTTTTCTCTAATCCGTGGATTGTATATAGTAAATAAAAAAGGTGAGGTAAAGTTTTAAAAGTTCTGTCAACAAACCAGTGTTGTGATCCTGCCAGAAGAGGCAGATTTTGTTTTAATTTTTGTTTGTTTTTTCGTTAATATTTTTGTCCGAAAATGCCAAAAATAGAGAACATCTCATACCTGTGTCAAAGAATCAAAAGTGGTTGTTGACATTTAAATAAAATTAAGAAATTGCTCGACATGACTCTTCAACCCAAAGAACAAATTATTAAAGTGCCCTTTATCTTTTCTTTCTTAAATAATGGTGTGTATCCATATCGTTCGAGTTTTTTTACTTCTATTCCAATGGTGGTAAAGTGCCGTATAATTGTAGAGCGTCCAAGATAGCCGTTTTGCTCTTCCCCCATTGTCTATTGGTAAGTTTTATAAGGATATAGTTTATGGTTAGCATCTTTTAAATTATCTTTAAAAAGTGGTATCTACCTGATGTACGTAGATTTTTATTTCGTCTTTGTAGAGAGTGCGTCTGGAATATTTAAAAGACACCTCAGTCTAGGACGCCACCTGACTGACCTTAGTGCAAGATTCGTTCTTTGTACTCACGGCGATTGTTCCCAAGCTAATTTAAAAACCCCTTTTGCCAAATTTGCCGAATCCACGCCGAACCCATAACTGCTAAACCAGACCCTCATGTATAATCCACCGATTTGGAAGTGGATGGCCGCTTTACGGTCAGCATCATCTTCAGGAGCACTACCTTTATTTATTCACAGATTGTTTTTTGCTACCAAAAACTGTTTTTGTTAGAGGAACGTTTCAGGTAGCACGTGAAAGACCCTCATCGCTCCTAGTGCAGCATCACTCCCAGCCGTGAATTTCCTCCTTCCACACAGCCTAAATAACACAGTTTAACTTACACAGTCTACCTTATAGAGTCTAACTCACTTCTTTATCTTCGACTAACGGCATCTTTTCCTTTTACCTTGTCATTGATCCAGCTGTCTTGTTTCTTCTTCGTGCACCCTCTCCGTATCGATAGTTCATAACTCCGTCATATGCCAGCTTCCATAGCGTTGAACCCAAGACAGATCCCTGGGTGATCCCAGCTGTTACGTCGACGATTTTGTACTTCTTTACCAAAAGTGCAGATACATAGGTTTCTTCTTATGATGGCGTAGTCGTCGACGTATAAAAAGAAAAAAATTAACAATATTTAATAGGTCGTAAAGTTGTAATATGTGAGAGAATCATAGATCCTGTGATTCACTTTATCGTAAGCTTATTTTAGGTCAACTAGTTCTAGTTCTATTCGATTTTTTTGTATGCCCCTTTGTTTTCTGTAAAATTAAGAATTAAATTATCAGAAAGTTCTAATTTTATGGTGAACTCCAATATACATTTTTTGTATGGCTCTATATAATCGACATTTAGTATAAATCACCTTGTGCATAATTATTGGATATGATTTAAGACAAAATTTGCCATTACTAAAATAGTTGAGTTTACTGTATTAAACACAAGTTTTCTCACATTCCCAAAACACTAATACATTGAGCCAAAATCTGAAAGTTACCCAATATCTAGACAATAAACCTCACTTATTAAGCGAAGACTTGGAACTGTAGGTTGTACACATTTTCAATTTCCACTCTCTCTACGCGAGAGCCGTAATTACCGAAATTTCAACCCTCTCAAATTCCGATTGTATATTGATAAAGTAGGCCAATACTGGGATACGGAAGTTAACCACGTTCAAGTTACTCCAATTTTCACTCCATGTTCTCTCTAATATTAAACCAATTTTCAATTGTGGGACAACAACAACAAGAAATATGTAACAGATGTATTAGTACAATAATTAAAGATATATGAATTTAATAGTATATTACATAACGAGAGTTGTAAGATGCTTATTACAAGAGAGTAAAAAAGATGCCGCGTAGCGGCGAGCGCAGTAATTTTACAAGCTTGTAATAAGCTTACAACTTAAGTTGTGTACTATACTTTTTCTACGATTATTTTCATTTATAAAAATAGAAAATATAACAAGTAACTTTTATTTATTTAACAAAATTCGGGAACAATTTAAATTAAACATTTATTTATAATAATTAATTGTAAAATTTTGACATTTATTTATAACTATACCCTTATCCGAGTTTGGCGGTTGTTCAATAATACGTGGTGAATGGTGAGATGACGTAAACTGTACATTGTGTTCTTTTTGAACATTGGTATGTTCAAAAAGAGGTGTAAGTGTATGTAAAGGTATGTAAATTAGTGAAAAGACAGCAAATATTTGATTTTACGCAAAAAGCGCCTTTGTATCTGTTGATACGTATTTCGACCTAATAGGTCTCATCAGAACAGTTATTCAAAGGTGTTCTCAACGTGAAAGATCAATATTTTCCGTCTTTTAAGAAGCAACACTAAAATGGCTTCAATACGGACGCAATAGCGACATCTGACAATAAACCCGTAAAGTAGTTTCGAAACACAATTCAGATTTCTGCTTTAATCTGTGCTTTCTAAGAATTGCAAAGCAAAACAGACGTTGATAAAGGTGTTAGTAAGGTTTGTTCCGTACCTTGTTCACAACACCTAATGCGCAAATATTCAGTTGAGATCACTCAATAACTACTTATACTTTCAGCAAAATATTTCTCTCTGAATATTAGTTTAAATGTAACAATATACTATAAAAAACACGTTTTAGTTAAACACATTTACACTATATGCCATATTGCAAAAATAACAATAGTAGTGACATCTATAATGTAATAGCTTTACTTAAGTAGATTGGTGAATCAAATAGAAGAAAACATTTAAATTTAAATTGGTTGTCTTACTGTGTACCGCGTTTCACTGTGTACCACCTTCCCCTACACAATTATAATAAAGTTGGTACATACTCGACATAAACTTCGTAGACATGCGACATTTTATGTACGTAATAAGGTGCTGTTTTCCGACTCACCTTAAAATTGAAACTTAAAACTTCAAGCAGTTTTACTTCAAGCACCAGCAAGAATTATTACTACCTGACTTGACAATGGCAAATGGTTTTCGTTAAAACCAAAATTATTCAACGTGATGTCAAACTCGAAAAACCACAAAAAGCACATATAGCTCCCGTGAAAATTTCAAGTGTAACCATATCCCATATATTCGAGGTGTTCTGGGAGACTTTTAACGAGAAATTAGAGATTGTTTTATATCAAGAGGAAGAAAGGTTTTATTGGTAATGTCTTTTATTGTTTTCTCTAGATAGGTTGTTGGATTATTAGAAATTGGTCTGTAGTCTGGAGTATTAATGAGATTTGAGAATTTTTAACGTAAAAAGAAGTTTTTAGGATGACAGTGGCATTTCCTTTATCGGCCGGAAAAATGACTAGATTTATATTTGACTAAAGTTCTTCTATTTCAAAATTTAATCTACAGGGTTTAACAGGACTTCCTCTCCTTAAAATCCTGCTTCTCCTAGTTCAAAGTACTCTTCTCCTGTGTCGATCTTTGCCCAAAGAAATTATCTTTAAAAATATAATATTGAACTCTCCAAATCTGGTGGCCTCTCAAAAAGACATCGACAGCTTCGCCTCACATAATTTGTTCTATTTTAATAAAATAAACTCATAATTGTTTGAAAATATTTACTTCGCACTGCTTAGCTACTACCACAAAAGCTTCACGACTTTCCTCACAATTTACCTTTTATCCAAGCGGCAGGAAAACACCAAAATTCATTTACCGAAGAAAATCAAAACAACCTGTCTCTTCCAAATCCCGCATCGAACTTCCGTGTTTCTCTTTTCAAAAAGCCTACTCGGTTTTACTTCTTTCTCACAACTCTTTCTCAACCCATTCCTCAAATCTCTACCTTGACCAATCAACACACCTTAATAAAAACATATCTTTTCCATTTCTTGCTTGACAACAAACTCTACATCATACAATCATCTGAAATACTCCAAAATCAAACTCTATTCCAATGCCAATTCCCCTTTATTTTCTCTAAACAAATTAAGTAAATTACTACTTAAAATCCTGACATTTACTGCTTATCTCTAGGTACAATCGCTTACGAATAAATTTTATAATTAGAAAAAACCCGAAACCGTTTTTCCTAATTTTATTGTTTCATAAAACTCTCACGTATATATTTGTCATTATAAATCTATTAAACA
>OU898276.1:27427567-27447567 GCA_918026665.1 Diabrotica balteata | reverse complement strand
TTTCGCTTCACTGCCGAAATAATCTAGTGGGAGTCCGTTCGAATCCTAGTCCGGTTTAGAGAAAAATAACAAGATTAACATAGTAGTTTAAAATTCTAAATGAGTCTGCTGCTTAGACTAGAACATGCTGGTGTCTAATCGGACCATAAGGGAGCAGTCCGGCAAGAGTTAAGGGCTTGCAGCTTGGCGATACAAATCGGTAGATCCTTACCAGAAAGGCGTGATGACTAATTTACCGGTATATATACAACCAAACTTATACGGAATCGTCATGTATTTTAAAGCAATAGTTATTTCTTTTGAAAAAACTTGTTATTGTTGCGAAGAATAAAGGTTTTAATTGAAAATAAATAAGCCAATAAAACAATCAGATAACACAGCCCGGTACGGTATAGATTAGTTGCTTTAGTTCTAAATTGAACGAAAACAAATAAACTAACTTTCACTTTCAAATTATTTTTTTGTAGAGCAAGGAATGTCTCAGAGGAACATAGCTGCAGTGGTAAGCGTAACACAGGACGTTGTGGTAAAAACCTGTTAGGTATCAGTAGTTAGGAATGCTTAAGATTAGGCAAATATAAAGTCGCCAAAAAGTAACAATGGCTTGCCACGATCGTTTTATTGCACAAGCTGTTGGAAGAGACCCAACACTTTCTCACTCGTAACTCCAAAAGCAGCTTTTGGAAGGTACAGGTGTATTTCAGTTGAAACGATAAGAGAAAGACTTCGTGCCCAAAGAATATAGAGCAGTAGAGAGTTACGGTAGTACGAATTACGAGTTAACCAGGTAGCACAAGATTGATCGCCTAAATTGGTGTCTTCAATACCAAAACTGGAACATTGGAAATTACCAAATGTGCTATTTTCAAAGGAAACCAGGATTTGTGTAAAATACTATTACCGATGAATTCGTGTATTTAGAGGGCAAGGAAGTCAAGCAAGAACGGAAACAGCCAGATCTGTTCGAAGACATAAAGGAGAAAGTGTTCTCGAAAGTTCTAGGTAAGGAAGTAATATGGTGGGTGAAAAAATTCCCTTAATTTCCATTCAACCATCTTTAATAGCTCGCTGGAAAAAAAATTTAATTTTCTCGCATAATAATACTTACTCTACATACCAGCAGAGTTATTACAGACTTCCTTGAAGATATCAAAATTGTTCAGTGTCCTGTTTGCTCACCCGACCGTAACTCTATAGAGCATTTAGGTGATATGCTTAAAGAATTAGACCTAGTCGGCATAATTTCCAAAAAAACCGTACAGCTAGTAGAAGCTGCTCTTGAAGAATGGAAATAATCGACCACAATAAAATCTTGACAATTTGTTTAGGAGCATACCCACGCGAATTGGAGCTTGAATAAGGTATACAGGGTGGTGAATCGTCAAACGGGCCATAGGAAACTGAATGAGAAATTCTAAATTGTTGAATTCCTGCTTCCCTAATTATTTTACACCAAAAGTTATGGGAAACTATTTGTAGAGGACTCAAATACGTATCGAAAACAATTGTTAAAATTGTTCTACGACTTAAACGTATTCCAAAATTTTGCTAAAATATAATACTATTTTCATGCCACCCTTAAAAGTCAGGCCAGACGTCGTGAAAAGAATGTGTATTACGTGTTGCGTTTTGTCATATTGGCGTTTCTAATATTTGACAATATTTAAATCAACTATTTTATAAAGATCCGGTAGTGACAGGAAAAGGTTCGCGCTATTGCCTGAATACAACATTATGCGATTTTTCGTCAACTGAGTACATTTCATTATATTGATCGGTTTGTAAACAATATAATTTATTGTTCACAAAGGAATATTGTTCGGTAGTAGTAGTATTTAGTAAAATTCCTTGTTTATAATTTAATCATAAAATAAAAAAAATTGACAATTCAAATTGTCAAACATCTGACAACAATATGGTAAAACACCATCGAGTTAGAATCTAGATTCTGACTCGAGATTCGAGCTAGATTCTAACTCGATGTAAAACACACACGTTGTTATATATTGTTGTATTACGTGTGGCCTAACTTTTAGGGGTGGTCTGAAAAATCTATTATATTTTTGCAAAATTTTGAAGTACATTTGATTCGTAGAACGGTTTTAACATTTGTTTTTAATTCAGAATTTAGTCCTCTACAAATAGTTTTTTATGACTTTTGATCTAAAATAATTAGGGAAGCAGCAATTCAACCATTTAAAATTTCCCATTGAGTTTCCTATGGCCCGTTTGACGATTCACCACCTGGTATGGTTAGTAACACCAACTACTAAGAAAGAACAAGAAATAAAGAGAATTTAAACATCATTTCTTGTTCATTGAAATTTTGAATGATATTAGTGACCTTAAACCAGTTAATTTCAATTTTATTATTTAAGAATTGATGGGTTTCTTTAATTTTTATGTATTGGTGATAAAATGCTCTAAAATAAGTATTCTTTGATTTCGTCGGTTGGTTTTTTAAATTGGTTAAAAATAATAAGAAATATTAGAAGATTCCATATAAGTACGGTTGTGTGTATATATTTAAATAAGCTTATTCCTTGAAAATCCTTTTACTAATTTTGCAATATCGCATATATTCACTACGCGGGGAGAAACTGGAGTAATGAACAGTTTTGATTTTGATATGGACTGGGAACTCGAGAAGCTTTATTCTGTATGAGTATCTTCGAAATAGCACGAAGCTTTATATACTTTGAAAAGTTATTTGATAATGTTCTGAAATAAAACACAGTATCAACAAGTTACTACAGTTATTTATTATATTCCTATAACAAATACTTTTGCACTACAATTAAATTATTCAATAATTGACAAAAGATACTACATTGACAGATTTTGATATATTAGTTAATAAACGAAATCATCGTAACAAATATTTTTCATACATTGGCAAAAAAAAATAAGGCAAAATCACAGAATAATAAACAATCAGAATGCCCACTCTCCATGGAAAATTAAGTACGCGCGGACGTTCCGCTATATTTTAAAGGGAACCAGTGTTGTTTATGTGGTGTGCATACAAAAATTAACCCGGTTTAATTGACTTACGGCAATCATAGACATACTATACAATTATATTAACATTGTTAAATATAATAACATAAATATAATTAAACATAAATATAAACAATGACGTATAATATATAGACTACGCAGTCCCCTATTCTCGCTATAGAATCGAGTGTCCGAAAGATCTCGGCTCAAGGTTGAAGGTATGTTTATTAGAACAGCGGCGTGCTCATTTATATGTTAATGACAATAATTATTTTTTTAATTAAAATTAAATATTTATGATTTCTTTTTGTTCCCGTCTATAAGAGAAATAATTATTTTGATAAAATAGTATGGCATTTTACTAAAATAGTAAGTAAATAACTATCAACAATTTAAAATAAAATTTGCTTGTCACACAAAATGGAGTACGTCCATGATGTTTTCAAACACAAGATCAACTTCGTGATGCTTCGTAAGAAATCATGAACTTCGTGCATCTTCGTATCAAAACAATAAACAATAACAAAGGTATTCATGTTTTGGACACTTTTTAAAGCGTTCACCGAGTCTATATATTATACGTCATTGAATATAAACAATTACGTAACCTCACAAATCATATGTCTGTGTTATGTGTTTTCTTCTAAAACATGGCGCGCGTACTGAAAAACTTCAAAAGCGGCATCTGAGAGTGGGCATTAATGTCATTAACTTCGGTTGATTATTAGTTAAAATGAAGACGGTTTTGCAAACGAACTATCATATAACTTTTTACATAAATTCCATTTCGAAAATTTTTCAGTAATTTAAAATATTTAAATTTAATTAATAATGTCAGATATATGTCTATAATGCCCAAAATAAAAAGTGAATTGATGTTTGTTGAATTAAATTATTTCGAGAGAAAGCAATTCATAGATTAGAAGCAATTCTTAGCCATATGTCTAATATATCATGTGACAATTATCGACGAATCATTTATCTGTAAGCATTTCCAATAACATTAGCAATTACTTCAGTTGCTTTGATTTATCCAAAATCGATAATAGTAAAGCTTTCCTTGCTAATAAAGAATTATTTATCATACTTAAGTAAAGCAATATCATCATCATCAACTACTACAACTTTGGACATAAGAGTCCCCCAATTACCCCAATTTTTCCATAGAGCTCTTTTTTTGCATACAGTTACTGCTAACACGCTTTAAGTCGCCATTATTTTACCCAGATAAAAAATAAAGATAGAAAAAAATTACACGTCTTAATACATTCCCAAAATAAGTAGATTGAATACTATATATTAATTTTTTTGCCAAAATAAGAAAAATTGGTAGGGATATCACTTATGCTTAACATCAATTACAACAATTAGGGGAATGTTCTTTAGTCAGTATCTTTAAAATTATATAATGCACATTACATATTTTATTTGATAATATTAATGATTTATCGATCGGCACTTTTCTTTTAAATTGTTTATTTTCTGAAAAGACAAATATTTTCACAACTTGGAGGGTGGCGATAAACAGAATAGGGCCAAAAATTATAATCGTCATTCCTTCAATACAAGTTGGCTATAAGCTAAATAGAAACCGAGTAACTCATGTGCTTACTGCATATATTGGCTGGGTTTTAAAAACAAGAAAATATTAGTTGTTTTTGTAGCCTTAACTGCTACTTTGACTTTGTAGACTTTGTCTATGATACAATTTGAAAAGAAGACCTTTTGTATAAACTGATTGAGTATATACACGTTTTTCTGATTCCAGTTTCCATTGGTGTCGATCATTCAGAAGGTACTCTTCTCTTACTCTCGCTTTTATATCCTTGTCCACTCCTTCTATACAGCTTAATCTTGCTCTACCCATTATTTCGTCTTCCCTGCGGTGTCCAGTTTAATACTTTGTGGGATTCTGCTGTCATCCAATCTTTATACGTATTCGTACAGTCTTGTTGTTTGACGCTGATGTCTTCTGTTATTCTATGTTTAACGCCCATGAATTCTCACGTTTCTTACTCTCTATAACCTTAATTTACCGTCCGATTTCCTCCAATACTCCATTTCTGTTGCTTCCAAAGTCTTTATGACTTTCTCTTTCGGTGGCTTTATTTCGCTTCGATATGTAACAATGCTTTTGACAATGCTATTATAGATTAAGTGTTTATTTTCTCTCAAAACTGTTTTATCTCACAGTATGCTGTTCAATTGCCGAATGACTTCTCTTCCCTGGTATCTCTTCATACAAATTACCGTCATTGGTTATATATGCCTAGATATTTATCTTTTCCAATGATTTGTTTTTTTGACATTTACCTTTAAGGTCATGCGTAAAGACTATTTGGTCATCTGTAAAGTATAGTGTGTACAATGTGGTGTCATTTATAGGGATCATCACTACATTTCCTTTTCCACGTTTTCAGCGCTTTCACCAAGTAGATATTAAACAAAGTCGGGGACAGGTAGCAACACGTGCCGAATGTCAAAAAATTAACTTTATTATATACATTCTACATTTTTAAAATGTGTTATCATGACATACATTAAAATATACATATATAACTTTTAAGATACTTCACAACGATACACTTACATTAGAACTTGATATAAGGTAACAATTTTAACATTTACATATAAATTAACGCCAATTACAATATAGTTTTTTAAAATCTTTTATGCCTGCATTCACCAACAACTAATTAGCCATTAGTTAAATGAAATGTATTCATATAAAACATCCATTGGCGCGACTTGATGGTAAGACGAACTCGTATAATGTGAGGTCAAACGGCATAGTGTCCCTTAGGCCGTACTGGTCGATTACATATTTTAACTTCTTCCTTATATTGCTTTCAAAGATTTTAAAGAATACACCAAAAGTAAAAATGTACCTAGCAGACTACAATGGGCTCATAACACACAGATGGCATGTAAAGACAACTTGCATAATTTGCTATTGAGTCTTGAAAGAAGATTACATTCCAAAGAAGTAGCCCTTAAGAGCGTGGGCGTAAAATTTCGGGCCAATGCTTTTTAAATGCATTCATTTTTTTCGAATCCTGAGAAAACTAACAAATATTTTTGAAAAATTTAAACGCAGAATGAAAGATTACATTATTACCGAGGGCCGAAAGTCCCTTAAAATAAACAATAAGTTTTTTTGAATGAGATATTTGAAATTAAAAATCACACTAAGTTTTCTCTTTTTTTTTTTTCACCCCTCAAAACTTATTAAAATTAACATTATAAAAGTTTTATATTCTTATCAATAAACTACGAACATTTTCGCAAAAAATGAGATGCATCCGAACTCTAAATTTTGATTATACACGAAATTACAAGTTTCAAATTTTTAAATTTAATGATCAAAAAGTTATACAGTGGAACCTCGATTATCCGTCAGGGCACCGGACCAAGGGTATGACGGATAATCGAAAAGACGGTTAACAGAACATTAAAAAAAATCAATTTGATTTAAATTATTCCGAAATCTTTGTTTGTTTTATTGTTACTTCACATTTTGCAACGGCTGGCTTTCTTAATCGACGTAAAATCATTAAATCTACCTTATATGCTTCTTCTTGTCGAGAATACCACTTGATGAATTGTTGTATGTGCGATGCAGCTCCTCTAGCTTCTTTACGCAAATATTTGTGAGTTGTAATAGCATCATCAACATCGCCACCATCAAAATCGGCTTCTGAGTCAGTTTCGTCCGCCTCTGTTGCTATTTCAACGATTTCATCATCTGTCAGCAATCTATAGCCATTTGCGTTCTCATCACAAATTAACCATTCGTTTATGCCATCTTTAGGCAACGAAAACAAAACAGTTGATTCAGCCGTAACTAGCTTCATTTAAGGGGAGCATTTTCAGCTTAAGTTGATTCCAGGCCCATAATTTATTCCAGGCTCTTTTCAGCGTTACTTCCGAAACATCAGCCCAAGCATCCACAGCATTGTCGACTGCGTGTTTTAAATTGTATGCTTTCCCTCATACTGGCAAAGAATATTACTCTTCCATAACTTGGTTTTGAATAAACTTTTTCCTGTATCTTCTTTTGAATGTGTTAATGACCGAATGATCCATTGATTGTATCAATGATGTATTCGCAGGCAGAAAAAGAGTACGTGATATTTTTATCGTCACTTATCATTGTCCAAAATAAGAATCGTCTTTGGTGGAAATTTTTATGCACACAAAATTAATTGATGACTAAATTTTTACTTATGTTGTCAATATAACTTATTTATGGACCCTGACGGTTAACAGAGGTGACGGCTAGTAGAGAGACGGATAATCGAGGTTCCAATGTATCAATCTTTATCCGACGCGCGATTACCTCGCAACCTCGTTTGTTCATAATTTATGTAATACCCGCAAGGAAAATGATATCATTGTTATGAAAAACTGATTTTTATTCGATCATTTTGGTACCAAATTGGCACGTTATCAAATTTGTTGAGTTATGGGTCATGGTCATCTTTTTGGCTGTTCGCCGTTCGTCTAATAGATATATTAAAAAGTTGATATACTATTTGACCTTACAATTTCCTCTGAATAAATTTAATCTTTCTCAATAAAGCTTTACTTATTATTGGTGAAAACTGGCATTAAACTTGTCATACAACATGCACATTTTAAAGAACGCTTTTATTTTTTATTAGGTACCACCTAATATAGTACTTATTGTCGCAATTTTAGTCCTCTTGGATAGCTGTCAGATGTCTAGTAAACCATGTCTATACACGAGGTAAAGTAATATTTAATCCATGTCATTTCTTTTGAACAACGTCAAAAAGCCAAAGTTTATTCTGGTAATTTTTGACTCTTTTCAAAATTACGCATTAGGTTTCACATGAAAACCTCAATATATTGTCGAACTTTTGTTCTTCTTATTTTATTTATTATTTTATAAAATATTTTTCTACTTCGTAAATAAATTCAACGATTTATTGATTTATTTTGAAATAACCCTAATAAAAGCAACAACAAAATACCTTGAAATACAGTAAAAAAGTAATTCAAGTTTTAATCAAACAATGACATAACCTTAAAATATGAAGATTCATAGTAGCTACCCTAATACGTTGATATTATTACCTCACAAATTTACGAAAAATAAATAATACTAATCACAAAGAATGAATGTTCATAACAAAAGTCCTTATTTATTCTTCAAACAAAAAATAAAATATTTCCAACTTTTTATGGGACAAATACACACATATTAGAAATGCATTAGAAATGTATGGACAGGTTTTTGAAATCCTCGCCCATTGTGCCTTCAGATTTAGGTAGTCCCTTAGATAAAGAAAGAGAGGGTAGTTCATATGATGTTTGACATTTTACAGATTTTTATTGCTGCTTTCGTTTAGCTTTATTTTAGTTTGCAGAAAACTCACCACGAACCGCCTTCTTATTCAGGTTCCTTCTCCTATCGGAGGTTGGAAATCATCATCGCTTTTTTAATTTTATTGGCCGCGCTTCTGAATAATTCTAATAAGCTGCAACCGAACCACCCTCTCAAATTTCTTAGCCAGGATATTTTGCGTCATCCTGAGTTTCTCTTCCCTTGCATAATTAACCTAAGTAATACGAACTTCTCGCGCCTCATTATATGACGCAGATATTGAATCTTTCTAATTTTAACAGTTTTTATGACTTCACATTCTTTCTTCATTTTTTGTAACACCTCTATATTAGTTACTTTTTCAGTATACGATATTCTGTGGATTTTCCTGTAGCACCACATCTCAAATGAGTTTAATTTTTTGATTTCAGACTGTTTTATTGTCCACGCTTCCATGCCGTATAGTAAAGTAGAAAAAACGTAACAACGTGACATTCTTGTGCGGATCTCAAAACATCGACTCCGAATATGCTTCTCTAGTTTCTAGACCCTTTCTAAAACCCATCTGTGAATCACTTATTTCTTGTTCTAATTTCATGTGGATTCTGTTATGTATGATTTTAAGAAAGATTTTCAATGTGTGGCTCATTCATGCAATTGTCCGATAGTCATTGCAATCTTTAGCATTTGTCATTTTTTGAATCGTTACAAAAGTTGAGAGAAGCCATTCTTTGGGTATGTGTCCCGTCTTGTATATGGAGTTAAAAAGGTCTACTAAGACATCAATATTATCTTCATCAATTATCTTCAATAGTTCAATTGGTATTTTATCGGGTCCTGGAGCTTTTCTACCTTTTGTGTGTTTTATGGCATACTCGTAAATATAACATATATAACCACCGTATAATATAAATAACCGCCATTCATCCTTAACAGGGTGAATTCGGCTCACTGATTTCCCAATTGTCTAGTAAGTTTAGTAATTATTTGTTTGCGAAGTTGGTTACACAGTATATTATATCGATGCTTTAACTCGAAGTGGTTGGAAGTTACTATGTAACCAAGCTGACATGCTCATAATTAATATTAATTACACCTTAACCCAGTCGCTTCCGTATTCCAAATCTAGAACAATTGTTAGTTTCGCTGCTGGTAACAAGATGTCACTGCTATTTCTGTTCGGTAGTGTCAAAACAACACCTGCATACTGAGTTTACCCACTGGTTTCGTATAAGTGACTTTTGTTGTGTGATAGTGTGTTCTGTCATATCAAAACATCAAAGAAGGTGCAGTTGTATAACTGCTAGCTTGATTATGTTGTTCTTCTTCTTCTTAACATGCCATACACCAAAGTGCGTAGGGGACTATCTCATTACTAGAATTCTGTTCTTGGCGGCGTGACACAGCTCATCTGTATTGTGTATTCCTGTCCATTCTTTAATATTCCTTAACCAGGACAATTGTTTGCGGCCGGCTCCTCTCCTACCTTCGACCTTCCCTTGTAGGATTAACTGTGGTATTTCATATTTTGCTCCTCTCAATATGTGCCCAAGGTAACCAATCTTGCGTTTTTTAATTAATTCAAAGAGTTCTCTTTCCACGCCGGCTCCATTAAGGACGTCATCGTTTCGAACTCTATCCACCCAAGGTATGCGCATCATTCTTATCAATGACCACATTTCAAATGCTTCAAGTTTGTTGATAGATGTTTTTTTCAAAGTCCACGTTTCCATGCCATAAAGCAAGATGGACCATATGTAGCACTTGACCATTCTGTAGCGTATTTCGAAGTTTATGTGTTGATTACATAGGAGCGGTCTGAATTTCACAAAAGCTTGTCTTGCCATTTGTATTCGGGTTTTTATCTCGTGTTGTGGATCCGATTGGTCATTGATTGTGGTGCCAAGGTATTTAAAAGTTTTCACGCGATTTATACGATTGTCACCTATGCATAATATCGGGTTTTCTGGAGGGTTTCTGCTAATGACCATATATTTCGTTTTCAAAATGTTGATTTTGAATATTTTTCATGAAATGTTTTTTATGTTGTTCTAGCTGTTGTGAAATATTGCGATCGAAGTAAGTTTAACCTCAAATTGAATATGCCGAGTAACCTCCTACCATACTAGTTTTTGTATGTTCCAAAAATGGAACTTGGCTGTATATGTTGCTAATTAAGGTTTTTCTGTTGTTCTTTTAGTTTGGAATTATGGAAGTTTAAATTGATGTTGATTTTTTATTACATGCCATGTTCCAACATTGGAATAAAATTTTTTTAGAAACAGGGCTATTGTGGAATTTAAGAATATTTTTATATAAGTTCAGAATATAAAATTGGCCTGTAGGCGCTATAAAACTTAAAAAATAAGGTTTGGCAGCAAATGGCTACATCTCTAATCTTTCAAAAACTTTATAGGGAGTGATAGTATCAAAGTACCTCTTTGAGATCAACTCTAAAAGTCTTTAAAAATTAAGTTCTCTCCCGGTAAAAAGACGATTACACACTTCTTTAATACACTAAAGAGTAACAAACGAAAACCAATTCTGTATTTAGTACAGATAACACAGTCCAATAAAATAAAGAAAAACGTACTCTAGTGTGTAGTTCTAGTTTTGTTGAAAATAAAAAAATAAAATCAAATTACCTTGTTTTAGGTACTTGAAAATCGTCATTCTCCAAATTTCGCATACCTGCCGAACCATACGACCGAATTTTTCTATCTGGCCTGTATACTTAACGTATAACTATATACACTTCATCTAATTTATATAACGATGCACGTCATCGGCGTCATAGCCTGTGACGTCATATGATACCAACACGAAATATTTAGGGTTTAGGTGTGTTCTTTTTAGAATCACTTTACCGAGTACACTGGCATTACAGCCACTAGACATATTTTATTATATACGCGTTGAAATAATATTTAAAAATTTCTATTAATGTTAACTTGAAGAAATACACAATAATATGTTTCATTTAATTTGTATAAATCCATTATAAAGAGTTTTTATCAAGAACATTTGTTCGGAACACACTGTAACTGTAATCGAACGAAGGTAAAATTTTGGCATAAATTGGTAACACTTATTTGACAGTTGCGGTGTTTACACTTTTTGTACTTTATTATTTTAAATTTTAAAGTGAATACCTCTTGTTTTATATTTTTACCTATTTAATAAAATCTGTTCTTTTTAGAACAAAATTAGTGTGTTTTATTTCAAAAATGTCACGTAAGAATTTAAATAGTCGTTGTAAAGAGATGGTAATACTTTTGCAATAATTATGTTACCAATTTGATTTAAAATGGAGTCAGGATTTTTTTATACTTTGGCAAGTATGTCAACTTCGATCTCTGACGTAGATAATGACGTAAGTCGTTATCTAAATTAGATGAAGTATAAGTGAATTTGTAATATCAGTTTGTGGTCATTGTTGACAGTGTTTAGTAAGAAAAAATAAGATTATGACACCTATAAGCAGATTTGGTGATTTAAACCAACCTGATGGTTTTTGTTCTATCTGACCAACTTTGACATACACTTGAAGGACCAGAATAAATCTTCGGATCTACATTTGGTATAACTTTTCAAGTGAATATATTTACTTTACTTGTAAAATTTCATATTTCAATTTGTTTAATAATATTGAGATTTTCAAATCTTGTCAATGACGTACAAACGCTATAAGTGAGTTTGGCATTTTGTGACCGCCATAGGTCGGGATATATAAAACTCGCAGTAAATATCTTCCACGTGTATAGACACGGCCACATAACAAATAAAACCTGTCAAAAAATCTACTTTATTGCTTAAAAATAATAAAAAATAATAACAGCACAGTAACAAATGTTTAACATTTAATACTGATTGACTCAATCAGTTAAATCTTTACAAAATCAACTATCTCCAAGTTCAAGCTGTATATAATTTTATCTACTTTTATTTGTGAACAATTTTGGTATTTGTCGAGTATTGTACGTCTTTATTTTCTATATATAAGCTTAAATGGTATAACAGAATCACAAAATTACAAAACAGCGAAAAATATTTCTTAAGTGTAGGCAGAAGTTTCATTTCTTTATAACTATACGCTTAAACAAAAGTTAAAAGCAGAAACGATATGAGGAAAACACAGACTGGGAGTATATTTAATGAAGAGATTCTAGAGATAGACAAAGACTATTATAGTATAGTAGAATCAATGATATGACCTAACAAAAAGTGATTAAAAAACTTACACTAAAGATATCTGGATATTTGCTGGAATTAAATAAATATGTTTAGGCTTAGGAGATTCTTTTATATAAAATATACTGTATAACATCACATGAGAAATATTTTTCAACTTTTTTTCCAATTATAAATATAAACGTTTTAACAAAAACAGTAATACCGAAGTTTACAATAAAAATAATTGTTTTTAAATAAAATAAATAGACTTTGCGTTATTACTTAAAATTGCTTTAAAAATTATTGGTTTCTATTAAAAGTTTAGCCTCGATGGTAGCCCATTAGGTATTCAGCCACGCCGAGGTAGTATACGGTTTGCGCTATGCCGAAGAGGGGTGCGATGACAATCATACGGCACGCGCCACCCTTGAAGAATGCTTTTGGACCTTCGTACTTCAGAATATTCCTGAAACATAAAATATATTATGTATATTCACCCTGTATAAAGTACTGAGTTGAAGTAGCTTCTGCAATGTGTTATTCTACTGAGGCCAAAAAGATCCTGTATTGCTCTTTTTGGTAATTTAAAAAGTAACATCAGATTGGGCAGCTGCACTAGAACACCAAAAAGAAACGCCATATCGAAGATGAGACTCGAACAAGGAAAAATATGTTACTTTGGAAGATGCTAAATCAATTTCCTTCGAAACAGATCTTTCGATTGCATAGCACGCTCTCCGTGTCGCTCGCGGAGATAAGAATACGACCGAGGCCGAAGCCGACTAATGGGAAGGAATTGAGAGGTGGAGAGCCGTCACTTAAGGTGTCGGGTTTGTACAAAGGCACTCGAGGCGCTTAGGTGTCACGGTCACCGGTCTACACTCCTAGTATCCAAGACGAGGCTCTCGTGGGACCACTCTACTCTCATTCCACAAGAGCCAGGTGAGGTTGAACGAGCTGAGCCCGTAAGCACCTCTTTCGGCCCGCACCACCATTAGGGGTGTCGAGGCACGTACCTTGGTGATTTAAGAGTGGTAGAGGAGAGATCCTCGGCGGCAACCTGTCTACGTGCGAGGCAGAATTCCTCTGCCTGCGTCACTATTCCGCCCCGGGGAGCAAAGTCATGCAAGGTACTACGGGGAGACTGAAGCCCCACGATACCTCGTGCATCGTGCCACGTCGTGTGCCTTAGAGGCTAGGAAGACCAGGGACCAGCCAATTTTATAATTGGAAGGTCACGAATTTAGCCATGCATTGCAGGCTGAGGCTAGTTTCTTATTTAACAAATCGATATGAAGGGGCCATTTAAGGTTGCTGTCTATAAAAATACCAAGAAATCTTACATAATCAACGATACTGGTCTGGCTGTTATTAAGAAGCAAGGTTTGAAGAGCTCCTTTATAGGATAATGTTACTGTCTTATCCACGTCAAAAAAAGTAAATTAAGAGTCGGACCAGGTTTTTATTCCAAGTAGATCAGAAGTTATAGTTGCATGAGGAGTTGAAATATTAAGAGTTGAAATATATGGAGTTCCTCTAGGTAATACTGGTATTATCAGCTAAAACAAAAAAAAATTCATCGATTTTAAGTTAGTGATGTCATTTCTAAAGATAAGGAAAAGTAGAGGACCCAATACCAAACCTTGTGGTACTCCACATACAATGCTTTTGTGACTAGAGTCAGTATCATTTGCTCTAACTGGTTGTTTCCTATTCCTCGAGTAAGATTATAGTTATATAATCCTATTCCTCCAGTTATAGTGTAAAGATTATTCAATAAGTGCTTGATAGACCTCATGCAGTACAGAAAACATAGCATCACTGGTACATTTATTAAATACAAAGCCGAACTGACTTTGTGATAACATAAGTCGGGCTTTTATTAGTCTCTCAATAATTTTAGATATAACCGGTAGTAAGGAAATAGCAAAGCAGGCAAACGCAGTCCAGGACGAAGAAGAACCTCATGGTTGAAGAACTTGCGAGATTGGTATGGTGTAGATACAAGCATGCTATTTAGGGTGGCAGTGAATAAAATTAAAATAGCTATGATGGTAACCAACGTTCTGAAAGGACATGGTACATGAAGAAGAAGAAGAAGAAGGAAATAGGTATGTAGTTGCAGACATTCTACTTTTCACCACCCTTATGAAGAGGAATAATAATGGCTGTCTTTAGGCACATTAGGAAATATACATTTTTCAAAGGAATCGTTAATTATAAATATAACGATATATACCTATAATAATTATATATATATATATATATATATATATATATATATATATATATATATATATATATATATGAAAACTTTCTCATTTCCATCTATTCCCACATGTGAGGGAACACAGATGGTACTTCTTTTCAAAATTATTGAATTATATTTAACTCATTTTTTATTGCTCGAAACATTGGGTTTGTAAGGTATATTTGTTTTACAACTAATAGGGAATTTAATGAGTGTGATGATGACACATTTATCCTCACCTGTTTTATGTTTTATATATGATGTTTTATAATTATTTCCCTAGTTAAAACTAGTGTTTGTAATAGGTATAATTAGGCACCTCAAGTGGCGCCCTATATTAAATTCCTTGAGGTGTTTCCTGTTTATTTTTATTTCATTTGTCCCAAGAGATTAATGACCCCTTTATTTCATTTTTTGTAGTTGCCCCATTCCACCCCCTTATCTTTTACTTATCCACGACCCCAGCTCTCCTACCAAACCCTGAGTGCCGTTCGCACAAGTAGCGATTATTTTGCTTGCCCTCTCTCTACCCCCATAATCTTACCCCATGTGGTAGGTACAATATTTCCGTTACAAGATGGTACGATGACTTGAATGATGAAAGAACAGCGAAACAAAATTGGTACCGGCTAGCTCAAAAGAGAGTAAAATGGAAATAAATAAAAGAACTGGCCTATATCGAAAAGATAGAGAACGGCTAAAGAAAAAGTATTGATATAAAGCAACAGCATTAAGTCCTCATATCATACCTCAGACTAGGACACACATCACTAACCTACGAATACTTTTTAAAAAGAGAAGAGAAAGGAGAAACTAATATGCATAATTTGTGATACTTACGTGACAGTATAATGCATTCTAATTGACTGCTTAAGTTATACCGTTAAAAGATTGCATCAACACCTTCCAAAACATTAGAAAAAAATTCCAAAAAAAAAAAATAGCAAGAATCCTAATCTTATCATACAACTCTTCAGAGATCTAATTAAATATCATTCCGATTACACAGTATACTACACAGACGCGTCTAAAACTGAAAATTGAGTCGGAGTGGCAATAATTAACAGCACAGAGATTCTCAAACACAGAATTCCAGATACTGCAACTATATTATCAGGAGAACTCTATGCGATACAAGTAATCAGAAAAAATATACAGGCAGCATTTATTTGCTTTATGGAATTGCTAAATGGATTAAAAAATATAACCATTTTCTATTGATGTATTTATATACTTACACAAATGCATTTCCTATTCCTGTATAGGATCGTTCGCCTTCAGCTTTCGTAAGAGCTTGCAATCTCGTCTTTACAACATCGAATGGATTAACTGCCAAAGCTGCGAAAGAACCAGCCACACAGCCAGACAAGAATGAACACCAGAATACTGCTTCGTCTACAAAAAGAAAAATCACAAAATAAAAGAAATTTGTTATCATAAAAAAATATTTACAGAACATCTACTTACTGGAATCTTTACTTCTTCGAGGACCCAAATCATTAAGAGTAGCAAATAAAGGAAAATATATCACAGAAAATGAGACATCTCGTAACATAGTCGCACCAGTACCCTTGTACAATCCAAGAATACCATGTTTTTTGAATAATCCAATAGCCAATTCGGTTGCGGACGTTTTCTGAACAGTCTTACCAACTAAAATAAAATTATACACGTAATAATTAGTACAAATATAGAAAAGTACAAATAAAGAATAAACGCAAAATAAATGCCGATACACGTCATGATTAACTTTGTTGTTGTATTGGGTATCATTACTAATGACAAATTATCAGTCTTTCCGTCTACAACTATAATAAGCATCTGATGTGCCACACATTCGTTGTGGCACAAGAAATTTGGTGTTCAGTTAAAGGCTATTTGGAATGACACAGCAGTTAAGAGAATTATAGGTATCGTTTGGATATTTTCGATTCTGTGTTGCCTCCTTATTTTTATTTTAGGATCTCTCTCCACATTTGACGATTGTCTCATTGTATTTAACACGCAGATGATTTTTGTTAGGTACTACCACTTAGGTAACTGCTGTTTATCTAGATAGCTTTGTGGATTATCCCACGGGTAACATTGAGCTGAATCAAGGAATTAAATCGGAATAAATCAGAATCAGATCAGAATAAAAATAGTAAACAAAAACTGGAAATGGAAACGAAAAAATGGGATGAAGTATCCATCCACTGGATGCCATTTCAGTAGCTGCTATCTGCTGTATCTATATCGAATTGTTCCGGCAATGAAAGGAGACAATTTTAGTAAAAAATACTTTATAAAAGGTATATTGAATATTTGAGTAGTGTTCCATTATCTTTAAAGTTTAAGAATCTATAGAATCTAGTTATAGAATCATGCCTTTCCTGATATTCAATAAAATGATAAATGGTTTCTTGGGCATTGCAAGCATATCGGCATTTGCCATTTTGTACCAGAAAACCTTTGGCGATTATTTAAGGTAATTTTTGTTTGTTATTATTGATTCTAAACGGCAAGTAGAATGCCTAGTCCGAAAAAACTTTTTAATAATTGTATAGTAATAAATAAATAATTTACCTAAGAGAGCTTGCGCAGCAACCCTTCCAGCGTCTTGCATTTGAATTTTTAATAACTCCATGGGAGTTGTAATTACTATTTGACACAATCCTGCTGAACCACCTGCTAGCATTTGTCTAAACATTGGAAGGGTCCTAAAAAACAACATCAAGTATATTAAGATTCGTTTTCTACATTTCCTTTCTTTTTATATATGCACACTCACATTATATATATATATATATATATATATATATATATATATATATATATATATATATATATTGAGATAATATTAAATATAGGAGAAACGAAGGTAATCTAAATTGAACTTAAATAGTGATTAAAGAAATAATTTATAAGTTATATACTAGAGAATATTATAAAAAGTATTTATATGAGGGCATTCTTAAGAAATTAGCATAATAATAAGTTCAAATAGTTTTTATTTTGCAATGTATTCGGTTATTTTAATAACTATGATGTTAAGAATATATTTGAGTGCGCCATCTAAATAGGCAACCAAATTTACTTCAAAAATAGTTTTTATTTTGCAATGTATTTGGTTATTTTAATAATTATGATGTTATGAATATATTTGAGTGAGCCATATAGTAGAATATTCGCGAACATTCAAATATCTATGAAATAGAACAATTCGAATATATTTTCTTTCAAGATTATTCGAGAACATTGAAATGATATAAATACTCTAAATAAATAGTGATTTTGAGGAGATTATTATTCATTAGTAAGTAGAGTAATTCAGTTAGTCAGTCAATATTAGAATATTAAGGACAGTTAATTAGTCAGTATGGCCAATATTAGTGTATTCATATTAAAAAAAATTCATTAGTAGACAGTATTTAATGAGTAGTATTTGTTCGTCAAATCAGTATACAGAAGACAGTGATTTAGTATGAAAGTTTTATAATATTTTGGAAAGTATATTACATGAAGATTGAAAAAATTGTATTATTAGAGTATTAGTTGGAGATTAAAAATTATATTATGTATACGGAGATTAGAAGAAATTAAAATTATAATATTTATATGGTGATTGGAGATAGGAAGAAGAAAAAATAAGATTATTAGAAAGAAGAATAAACAAGAAAGCAATAAAGAAGAATATATTGCCGATTTATAAATGCTATTGAGAAGAAAAATATTTTAAATTGGTGGAAGCTGATAACGAAGATATTGAGTGGTGATTAAACCCTTTATTTTGGAAAACAGTTTCATTTAGGCATTCAGTGGCAGAAAGGTACCAAATTTTGTTGGTTTGCTAGAAAAGGCACAGAAATCTCGAAACAAAAGCAAAGATCCACAAAAAGAAGAAAAACCAGTCGGAAAAACCATCCTGCCCTATATGAAGGGCCCGAAAGACAAAATCAGCAGAGTGCTAAGAAAAAACAAAATATTAACTATTTTTAACACCGACAGAAAAAATCGCCACCATATTACCATCAGCAAAAACAAAAGTTGCATTGGAAAATCAAGGTGTATACAGAATCCCGTGTAAGGACTGCGATAATTCGTACATCGGACAGACAAATCGAAGGATACAAGTTAGACGCAAAGAACATCGAAACAACATGGTAAGAAAAGAGAAGACTTCATCCCTAGCACAACTTGCCATAAACACAGGACACAAAATAAACTAAAACGGAACAATACTAGCCAACATCGAAAATAAGGCCAAACGTGTAATCAGGTAAGCCATAGAGATCGAAAAACATCCAAAAAATTCAAATACCAGAGATGATGCCCAAAAACTCCCTAATACGTGGAAACCAATTCTGCAGAAAAACGTAGAAATTAAAATAGCGAGAAGACCCCGCCCACTCTACGCACAGGACCAATCACAAGAAGCGCTAAAAGGTATTTAAACTTAGCGTGCAGCGACCGAGAACCAAACTGATTGTATAACCCACTACATCTCATTTTTTTCTTCTGAGCACGTTGTCTAATAAATATTGGCAATATGATGGGAATTTCTATACAATTATTTTCTTAAAATTGGTCACACTATAGAGCAAGAAATATTCCCTTATATTTACTTTAATACAAAAAAAATCTTGTGATAAATCTAAGTATTTGAAAATACTGAGTAACTAAGTTTCTAAAATACTGGTTAAGTGTCAGACCCGGCTCAAAAAAGAACCCAAATTCTTAAATGCGATTTTCACGCTTCTTCGATTTTTCTTAAATACTATATAACAATCTAACGAAATTATCTACTTTACAAAAGGCAATCTGACTATATTACTAACCAGTACTTAAAAAAAGTCTCTCTAATTGTTCTCCATCTTTAGTTTTCTTAACCATATTAAACATTTTTAAACCACTCACGAACATATTGGATTAAATGCATCATAAATACATAGATACAAAATTTTACTCACTTGTCTTTAGTTTGAAGGTTGTATCTGAAAAAATCGTTAGCTGCTAACTTGATGGCTTTTTCCGGAGTAATCAGTAGAATGTTAACGGCGGATCCTCGGTACATTCCTAGGAACCCTTCAGCCCTATACGTCTTCTTGAAGGCGTCAACCCTAAAATATATTATAATCAACTAAATTTTAAACAAAGAATATTGTCACTTCAACATTGTTTTTAATATACTCAATTATTAATAAATACGTCACTAATGCATCATAGACATAAGCACTACGCTCTGCT